>NQII01000521.1:258390-367219 GCA_002778355.1 Clitarchus hookeri | reverse complement strand
GTTGGGGCCTGCAGCTGAAAAATATCAAATTCTAGGCAGAGCAGTGGTGTGTAAATATTCACAAGAAAATCATACGGTGGTTATATTTACATCTTAGGAATGGTATTAATTATCTGTAAGTTGAAATTGGACATGTCTTTGAGAAGTGTTGACATAATCATGAACAGCCTACGCCGGTTAATTTTGGTAAATTTGTAAATTTGTTCATTCTGCTAACTAACTTATGTTTTTTGGAAAAGGATGCACTCATTTTAACTCATTACACTGATATATGTGTAGGGGCGTGGCCAGCTGCACGAAGCTTTGGAGATTCGATGACAGAAGCTTCTGAAGATGAAGTTATCTATGCAGCCACTAGTTGTGGTTGTGGGGCCATCCTTACAGTCAGTCGAGTCTTATTATGTAGTAACTGATATAGTCGATTCACGACTGGAAGAAACTTTTGAAAATCAACCTTTGAAAAAACACCCTAGCCGTTAGCGACATGCATATAACATTACAAACAGCGGCGAGCGCGGATACAGTTATGCCGTTAGGTTGCCAGCACAAAGAGAGGAAATAGTTCCAAAGTTTTAACGTAATTGTTAATTTATCGCTTACAAATAGGTGTCGAAAAGAATTGTATCTTATTATGCCTATTATTAATGACGTGATGCTAACGTATTTAGATTTCAACGTTTCTTGCATAGCCACATGATAACGCTCAAGGTGAAAGTAACACGGCCATTTGTTTACTAACCTTCGTAGTCCTTGTGTTGATGACAGACGTGTCATAGAATTTGTGCGATTATCTTGTTTAACCTATAATAATTCATTTATTTGTCTTGTTTTACTAATATCCGCTATTTATTATTTGGTTTTTAATAACGTATGATTTTAATTTGTGCTCACTTTCAGTTCTAATTTCTTTTGTTTTTATTTGTTTCGCGCACGTGTCTTTCCTTTGCCACTTTATTCTAACGTTGCAGTATTTGCACATAAGAATTGTTTTCACATTGTGGAAGACGTACAATCCTTCACTCGCAAACTCTGCCGTCCTGTCGAAAACCGTCACAACCATTTTTAAATAACGTTTTACAATTGCGGGAAACATACGACTCAACCACCACGCCATTTTAACGTCTGTAGCAATTTCGATCAATACTGATGATCTTACCTTCCATGTACGGGAATTTATCGAAAGTCACTAACAATCGATTGTAAATAGACAACAACTATCGATTAATCGAAATTCTCGCATTTGGGGTGTATAGAATTAAATGTTTTTTCGCTGGCATCGCATATTCTTTTGTGTGAAATTCTCAAGATTAAAAACTTTACCCTTGTGGAATATCCATTAATAATATATATAATACATGACTTTTATAATGGGTACGTGCATGTACGAACACATCTACACACACAGTAGAATGTAAATATTGCCATGTGACTGCCACATGGCAGTCACGTGGCAATGTTTGTTTACCTTTGGCGGAAGGATACGAAATGGGCTTGAAAGTAAATCTTTAGCAGGGCTTCAAGAAAGTCTCTTCCAGTCGTGAACTGACTATAGCGTGCGCCACAAAGTGGACAGTCTCTTGAAGTCTATTTATGTATTCTTCAAACTTTTTATAGTGATGAACTTGAAATACCCAGCAGAGTGTGAGCACATTTGGCTTTTCCTGCAAAAGGCAGTGTACAGCATATCAACGAAATGGGACAAGCAGTTGTCCTCTATTAGTTCCCTACTCGGTGATCTTGAATGAAGCTAGGTGGTGATTTTCCATTACTAAAAGAGTAAGTTATATTGTTCTTGTGTCGGCTAGTGTGTTCAGGTGATTGTCGTTAGGAATGACACAGTAGCGTTATGTTTTATTCTCTTACTAGTAATGTAATCATATGTGTTACTTGCAAAATGTATTCGTTTTATATCTGCTTTAAGCAATTAAATACTGTAAAAGGTCCGGTTTTGCATTTCCATATATTTCACGAGGTTACGACAGCCAATAGCTATTTGTGTGGGCAAGAGGGTTGTTTCTGGGAATATGGTAGTCTGTTTTCTTTCCAGAGACACCTTTTAGCTAAACATACATCTACCAACAATGAAGTAGTACGCAGTTAAAAAAAAGTTTCTTAAATGCAGTCAGGTGATGAGATTTATCGTAATTTAGAAGAAGAGCCTTGCAGCCCTGAATATCAGGGTGAAACTCTAGTCACTAACGATAATGGTAATAACTTTGAAGATGTTGTGAGGAACAGTATTGTATTGTCTTAGCAAACTTGTATAGTAAAAACACTATGCCTAAAACTTGCATTCAAGAAATAGTTGATAAAGTTACGGATTTTTTAGGCAGTGGATTGATTTCCATGTTAATAATAAAGTTATGTCTAGTTTTAGCGACAGCATGGTTGCTACAACTGAAGATATTGATGACATCCAAACCATATTTGAAATATTAGAAAACCCATTCAGTGGCCTGGAGACTGAACATAAGAGGCTGAAGATTTTTGTGGAAGGTGGATGTTTGATTAATCCAGAAATTTATGTAATTGGTAATGTAGAAAATCCCTCAAGTTCAAACAACATACTATCTGCACAACCTACTAATGTTACTGGACAATTTATCCCACTGAGCAAAGTACTTTAATCTTTCTTGGAGCCTCCGCAAGTAATGAGTGAAATAGAATCATACATTGTTTCCTTAAAACAGTCTTGAGTGCATTTCAAATTTAATTCAAGGTTCATTTTGGAAAATGATAAAGAAGTTGCATCCTGATAAAAATCACGTGGCCTTTATTTCTTTATTTTGATGACTATGGAACCAATAAACCTCTTGGTTCTCATGCAGGTGTACACAAAATTGGCGCATTATACTACACACTGCCAATTATTCCACCAGCTTTCCGTTCTACTTTGGATAATATTTCTCTTGCTCTAATATTCCTTTCTCAGGACAGAAGCACTTACGGAAATGCCTCGTGTTCATGCCGGTAGTGAAGGAGCTAAAGTTTCTTGAAGAACATGGGTTAACCGTTAACATAGGTGACCAGGAAATAGCCATTAGGTTTTGTGTGTCACTTATTCTTGGCGATAATATCGGCCTGCTTTCAATACTTGGTTTTACGGAGAGCTTTCCTGGTAACTATTCTTGCAGGTTTTGTAAAGCATATAAGAACATGACGAGCCAGATGTGTGTGGAAGACCAGAACATATTGAGAACAAAACAAAACTATGATCTTGATATACAGGCAAACATCCCTGCAGAGAGCGGAATTAAAGAGGATCGTATATGGAATGATATTGTGAGTTTTCATGTGACTGAGAACATTTCTTGTGATATAACAAATGATCTTTTAGAAGGTGTTTGTAGACATGCATGTCCAAAATAATACTTCATTACATCAACATAAAGTTATTTTCTCTAGGAATTTCTAATTTTCGTATCACATTTGTCAACTATGGGCTATGTGAAATTTCTTATAAATCGCCAGAACTATTATTGGCCAAATTGAAAAAAAACTAATTTGTGTCTGTCAGCATCAGATATGCTATGTTTCGTGAGACATTTCTCCCTTATTACTGGTGATCTAATCCCTGAAATCGATACTTGTTGGTTGTTTTACTTATAATATCATAGGCATAGTCTACATTAAAATATTTCAAGAAGATTGTATACAGCTGCTGAAAGTACTTGTTGAGGAACACATACTTTGTACAAAGACACTTTTAAGGAAAGTTTAATACCAAAACACAATTTATTGATTCATGGAGCGTGTAGGAACTTTGGTTCACATTTCATCTATGCGTTACGAAGCCAAGCACAAATGTTCAAAACAGACTGCACATGTGAGCATATGTAGGACATATTTAATATTATTGATCTATTGCAAAACTGACCTCTCAGACTGCTGCAAAAAAAACCTTCGATTTGTCACTGGTTAGTAGCATTGTACTGTTATACTTAAATACCAGTGTTATTTGGGAACAGTTCCCGAGGCTTCAAACTGCTAATTATAATTTTTGTAACTTGTTCTTTGCTTTTGAAACTTTCATAATACTTCTTGTCAAGTGTATGAACAATCCATTTGTTGTAGCTTTCATCATTGTTTATACACATGAAATAGGGAAATGTTCAACTGTAGTTAAATGCTTTACAAAGAAAACATTCTGTAAAGGGTGAATTTAAATTTTAAAAAAATTGACTAAATATTTTTGCATGACCGCTCCTTGGAGAGTTTTTACTTGAATGATATTTTGAATTTTATGTATTGTATTATGCACCAAATTTGTTCACTTTGTCTTTGAAGGTAAATTACTAATGTTCAAGGTATTGTGCAAAACAGAAACTTGTCTATGGAAATGGAGGGAATAGGCAGCTAGGCTACTGATTACATTATAAAAGTGGACAGAATGCACAAGTACTCACAGGGCGGTACTCGTAGATACACACACACACACACACAAAAGTCAGGCGAACACATTGTTCATGCGGATGCGCGGTCGCACGACGTTTCGCTGGCTGGACCAGTTTCATCAGGAGGTGAGCCGCCGCTCACCGTGTGTTCGCCTGACTTGTGTGTGTGTGTGTGTGTGTGTCTATCTACGAGTACCGCCCTGCGTGTACTTGTGCATTCTGTCCACTTACACGTATAATGTAATCATAAACTTGTCTATTGAGACTTGGGCAGCCAGTTTTGAACCCAATGGCTGCTATTTCTCTGTGCAGAAAGCATTTGTATTTCTAAACTTGGAAGACAAATTACTGCATATCTAAGTGTATTTGGCAAGGACTAGGAGGCTTTCCCCATTCTCGTAATGTCTTTACCATTCTGTATTATGGAAGACATGTGACAGACTATAACTGTTTCTGCAGTAGTCACTTTAATAGCGTTTCTAGAAAATGGGAGTGATTTATCACCATTAGTTCCATATTGTTTGATCTTTGATGAAACTTAAAATCACAAGACAAGTTGTATAGCTATTTTATGTGTTGGTCATTATCTTGTAAGTAAAGAGGGTGGTAGGAAATAGGCCGCTACGCTATCATTTTCGGAATGGTTATGACATAAGAGCACAAGTACTCACTGGTTGGCTCGCATAGGTATGGTACATTTTTTACGTGTGTATGTATGGTAGAGACATTTCGCTGGCTTGTGGGTGAAATACGGTGTGGTGAGAAACAACAGTGAAGTGGTTATCTGACGTGTTGGTGGCTAGATTGTGTTATTTATTGTTGGCTCAGCCTCGATCGTACACAATTGTTGGACGGTGGTGAAGCCCTCGCTATGGCGGTGTAACAGGAACCAACGTCTTAGTTTTGAGATGCAGCACGAGCTACGACTGGCTTCTCCGGCACATTCATACTTCTGGCTATGGCTTGTTTTGCATCTGTTCTGTTGCCATTCGTTGTTTGAGAGCATTGGTAGTTAGTGCTGCTTACTCTGTATTACAGTGTGTGCACTGTGTAGCACGGGTGTACTTTATACTGTCTACGTTTGAGATTTAAGTGGTATTCTTGTGGCACGGTTCATATTCTCAATGTACCTGTCGTGTACCAATGTTCTTTGACATGTATATGTATATAAAATGGCCAAATTTGACAAAATAAACAACATAACTTATAAATGCCATAACTGGTTTCATAGCCTTATGGAATGGGCACAAAATGGGCTCTACACAAATGAACAAATAAGTGAAAGTAGGTAAAAGAAGTTTAACACACACAGAAATAATACCACAGCCATTAGTTTGCTGCATTGGTTGTACCACAGGTTTAGGTAAAACAGCCTTGTGAAATCTGGAAGTTCTTCAGGAATTTTAAAAAGTGGCCAGTATAGTTAGTGTATAGTAAAGGCTGTTGTACCCATGGCTGAAGTTGGACATTCACAAGTGCCAAAACTCCGTTCATTAGCAGTTTTCACGTACTGAAACAATGGAATGTCCTGGGAGTGGCCACCGTTCTTGTTTTTATTTTTATTTTTGGCGTTAGTTACAAAACATGCTTGGCAGGTTTTTCTTATATCAGCAGATTGACGGATTAGTGAGAAAGCCCTTGGAAAAAAAGGGGGGGGGGGATAACTATGTTGAAATTAATCCTGTTGTAAAATAACATTGTATGTATTTTGTGTATGTTTAAATATTTAAATAGTCTCCGTAGTTGTATTTTGCTTGAATTAGTTAATGTTATACAAGCTAATGTATTTTTTTTAATGTTTCCAAAATGTATGACAGCCATCAGTTAAGTGGGCTTCTATTTGTGAATATGATTACATATTTTTAAAACATCTACCTTCCAAAAATAAAATGCTCAGAAAACCTTATTTCTCTATTACAAATATGTGATGAGATGCATCACTTAACTGTAAGGAACCTCGGTCACATGTATGTTCAAGGTTCACCCTGAAGGAGGGCACAAAAATTACATCATGATAAACTTGTTGTTTTTCTTTAGTTTTATGACTATAAAAAACAATTAAATAGTTGTAATGGGATTTAATGTTAAAGTAGGCTTGCCTATGTACCGTTAGGTTTTATTGGTTATAAATATTGTTTGCAAAATTTACAATTTCATTTATGCTTCATCTTTGTGCCCATTTCATGTTAAATTTAAAATAATGATTATTTTTTGTATTATGATGGAAATTTTCATTTCTACAAACCTGCTGAAGTTGTCAAAGATTTTTGTGTAGGTAGTCATGATGGCCATAATTTTCTATCTATTTGTATTGTATGAAACATGAGGAAATATGTTATTTTCAAATATTGAATAGTTAACATGTGTCCAGATAAATGTTCCTTCGTGTTTCTTTTATGCTAAAACATACAACTGTGGGGACTAATCACCACATCTTTACATGCACATGAAACAGCTGCACACAAAGTGCATATTATGTGTTGATGTTCGACTGCTACANCACAAAGTGCATATTATGTGTTGATGTTCGACTGCTACAGTGTATTACGGATTACTTAAATAATGCATGCTTATTTCTGTGCAATTTACAATAATATGTGCTGCAAGATAACTTTTAGTGGTTATTTGAATTTGGTTTTTTATTTTTTAGGACTTCCCATTGAAGAATAAAGTAAAAACAAGATTTTTGGCATAATCAAGTGTTTATTTAGATCTGTATTTTTTTACTATGATTTAGAATGAGAATAATTCTTTGCAAATGTTTGTAGGATGAAATCTGTGACAGCACCTAAACATAACATTGCATATTGTGTGAAAGTGTCCACTGCTGTGGGTTGAACACCCATGTACAGAATACAATATTGCATAAGGGTACGTTTCCTTTATCACAAGAAAATATTATCTGTAACGCGAAAATAATTTCTTTGCATTACCCAGAATGTGGTTGTATAATGGTAATATTGCTTTATCAGAAGAAAATATTTTACATAATTCAAAGAAATATTTTTATAATTTACTGTATATATGGTTGCATCAATGTTATCTGTGATTTAAGAAAAAGAATGTTCAGCAAAACTATAAATATGATTGCAATACTGTATACTTGTTTTATTNTGTTATCTGTGATTTAAGAAAAAGAATGTTCAGCAAAACTATAAATATGATTGCAATACTGTATACTTGTTTTATTGCAAAAAACATTGTCTTTGATACAAAGAAAGTAATTTATTTGCAATACTCAAAATGTGGTTTCATTAAGGTTCTGTNACAAAAAACATTGTCTTTGATACAAAGAAAGTAATTTATTTGCAATACTCAAAATGTGGTTTCATTAAGGTACTGTTGCTATTTAGTAAGAAAACATTTGCTTTAAAACAAAGAAATTAATTTATTTGCGTTATTATTAATTTGTGGGAATTAAAGTACTATTTCTTTATCAAAAGTGTACCTGATCTTTAACTTAAAAAAATAATTTTTTTGGATTACTGCAGTTATGTTTTAACTATGCTATTTTGCTATACCACAACAAAACATTATCTTCAAGACAAATAAAATAACTTTTTATACAAGGCGGTTTACTTGTTAGCAAATATATACTCCCTTCAATGTAAATAAAACTGAGGCATTTGTGTTACAGCAAAGAAAATGTTTTCTTTACCTTAATGCAAGCAAGTATTTTATTTTCGCTGCAACATAAAGCTTGTCTTATTAAAACCGCAGCTATATTTATCTTAAAGATTAATGCTAATCTATTGTAATGGCAATGCAATGTTTTTGTTACCGTTACTATGTGCCTTAAACAAAAGATTTCTTTGCTATAAAGCTACTATGCAGAGGTTCATATTTGAACAAAAATTTTCTTTGCTGCAACCAAATTTGTATTGTGGCAAAGAAAGTGTTTTTCGAGTGTAGGTTTTCTCTGTAACTGTCTCGAATTAAACAATAATTGTTGAGCATTTCACAACTTGAAATAAATTAAGACATCTACCTTAAATTACTGCGTCCCATTAGATTTTTGTTGATGTTAGTACGTTGTGATTGAATTTTGTAGTACTCTAGTACAAACAAGGATCGTAAAGAATAGTTTAACTACGAGGAAAATTATAGTTTTAGAATACTTGAACCGTATAGCTAGGCGATGATGACAGAGGAAGGGGGCCGCGGTGGTGTAATGCTTAGACTACTCGCCTCCCACCTAAGGGAATCGGTTTCGATTCTAGGTGGGGTTTCTTCAGGATTCTCGTATGTGTGATTCGTGCCGGACGATGCCGCTGGTCGGCGGGTTTTCTCGGGATTCTCCCGTTGCCCCCACCCAGTGCTGCTCCATACTCACCTCACTTCACCCTCATCAGCTCTCAAGACGTCGATGTTAAGAGCGGACCAAACCTCTCTCCACTCCACGAAGAGGAAGGAGTTAGCAGTCTCGGCGGAGACGGGTGCAGTATACTCACATGTGGCTGTCCGGCGGTGTCGAGTATCTCGAAGAAGACCATCTCGCTGTCCATGAGCGTGTGGAATGTGTACACCTTCTCCAGTGTGGGGTCGTACTCTCCGATGTAGCGCCTCGTGATAAACCGCACCACCAGCGCTGCCAACAAAACAACCCACATTCCTGCACTCTACACAACTAAACCTTTGGATTTATAGAACCAAAAATATGTTCAGTTGCCCCAGGAAAAGATATTGTTTAGTAAACAAAACTGGAAAACCAGCAAAACGCACGCTTCTGTGTTGGGCCAAAATAAATTAAACTGCTAAAACAATATCTTGTTGAATCAACTGTACATATTTGTTTTTGGCCGCTGATTTTATTGCGTTCGTTCGAAAATACATCTCGAGAATTTTTTTAGGTTTTTTGTGACTGTTAGGTACGCAACAGCGTATGTTAGTGCATTTATTGATGCATAACTATGGTATAAACATCATAACAAATCAAATTCAGCAGGAAACTAAAATGTAAAGCTGCAAAATTTGANAAATCAAATTCAGCAGGAAACTAAAATGTAAAGCTGCAAAATTTGACATATTTATTTGCGTACTCTGTCCTGTATTTGAAATATACTTGTTTAAAAACATTGCCGTTTAGTCAATAATCACCAAAGAGTCGGATTCGTGTGCAGCTGATCTAAGTTCGAATCTCAGTGTAGCTTTAATATTTTATTACATTAACCGAAACTGTTGAATGTACTTAGAGCCAAAGAAATATTTAGTTGTACCAAACAAAATATTTGTTTTGTGTAACCAAATAAAATGAAGATAATTTGGTTTCAGCAGCAAACAATTTCATTGCCCCTATACAACAAATTAATTTGGTTGTGTCAAACAAACTTTGTTTGATTCTACAAAATCTCTTTCTCTGTGCACTGACGCAGCCTCCTTGCGACTTGTGGCAGGACTGCCAACTATTTAACAGTAAAAAACTTGGGCAGTAAGATTTGAGCTGGAGCGGTCCCTACCACCTTGGAATTATGTGTATTTCGACATAACTTATTTTTCTCACTAAATATTAACAAATGGGGTTTGTCACAGCATAGGGAGGCACACTCCAAGAAATTTTTCAGAAATTTGCCACGCTTAGTGAGAAAGCGAGAATGATAATTTTTTCTCCTGTACATTCATTGTAGCAATCCTACATCTCTCAAGACATCTATGTTGAGAGCCGCTCAAATCTCTTCCTTCACTTCACTCACTATCGACTCGGCAATCGGAGGAGGTCGCCATGGGCGTGGAATTCGGTCGGTGTTGCGTTGAATGGTTTATTATTGGCCCGCTGTCCTCGTGCCAGACACAACTACGACAAACAACGCGCTTCGTCACTTGTGTCTATACGCTGTCCGCTGTCAACTGAGCACTTTTCTAGTCAACCTGCATACTATATGCCAACACGCACACTGACTCGCATGCGTCTAGTAAACTTGTTAACGACGGAGAAAAAGTAGTTCCGTGTCTAAACCTCCCTTTCAGTCTCACATTAATTTATAGTTTCTATTCTTGCAAATTATAATTGTTTTATGGGTGTTGTACTTTAGCTGGTAAAGAACTTGTTCCGTTATCACAACTAATAAGCTGTATTCATTCTGTTCGATGATCAGTGACATGAACCATTCATAACGCAGTGCGGTAGCATGGTTTAGGAATCAGTTACACTCAGGAAAGATCATTGGACACTGCCCCGCAGAGTACAGCACTGGTCAAATATAAACTTCCTGTGCAACATGTTGACGCTTGTCTACGATGGCCGTGAAGGAGTTCAAACTATTAGGTAAACATTTGTAAATACCAGCATATTTTATATTTTTTAATGCAAGTAATTGTAGGAATGAGCAAATTTGTAAAATATAATATTTTCTAAAATTCTCACAGTTTCGCTTGATCGACGCATGAAAAAAGTGATCAGGCTCATGACAATGTTAATTATACATATGGTGGAAGGATACACAATTGGATTCAAGTAGATCTTAAGTAAAACTTTCAAAAGAGCTCAGTTCAGTGTGTACTTGAGGACACGTGTTGAATATGAAATCCAATGGCTGTAGTTTTTTTTTACTTTCATATATTTATTTATTCTTATACACTACGCCGTATTTGTCATCACTTCCCCTTGTTCGTGATGATTTACTGAAAAGTAAATTAGTTTCGTTAATCAGCTGATGAAATGCTGCTTTGTTTTTGTATATTAAAATATCGAATTCGTAGCGGGTATAGTTTATTCGCAGTATCTTCACACATTTCGAACCAAACCTTTGAAAAATCACCCCATGTATGACGTGATTGGTTGTTTCCTAAATACGTCACGTATCACAAGCGTTTGACACTTCTGTTAAGAAATAAGATAAAAGAATCTTATTTTTGATTAAATTTAACTTAGTTTGAAAGTAGAACTGTAGCAGGGCTTGAGAAAAGTTGCAAGTAACCATGAATGAACTGTATCCACACAAATGAGGAGCTTGTATACGACATGTTATTTGAAGGATTCTTGCAATGGTGCTAATATGTCAAACGAAACATTATTTTAGACGTGCTCCATTGCAGTGTGTTTCTTAAAATTAAAGCATTGTATACTGTGTTTGAAATAATGTGGTTTTTGTCCCATCAAAATCATTACACTAGTTTACACATGTATCGCACTGACTTCATAATCACTTCTATTTTGCTTTTAAATTAATCGAATTTTGAACGTGATTTATATTTTTTTGATTTAAATTTTTTAACTATCAATTAGAATTATTACAACTTCATTAACGCAAAATGTAGTGTGATAATATGGCACATAAAGGTGCAAAGTATATTTACTTATGTTTTAGATAAACCAAATGTACAAAATTAAGAAAAGTATATTTATTTTGGGTAGATGAATAATTTCCTTGTAGTCGTTGAATGGTAAATGTTTATTTTGTAACTGGCTTGTTGAAGTTATTCTTGGATTTGTGTAGTTGAAACATTTTTAAAAATCTTTCAAATAGTAATTTCTATGCTACCTGAGTACAATTCGCTAACCTTTTAATGAAATATTTTTTTCGTATATATTTCAATTATTAATTTGAACAAATATATGAATGTGGGAAATGGCCTCGAGTCAATTACGACACTGGAAATTTGTTAAATTGTATGAGTCAGCATATTTTCGAAACAATCTAGCTGCTTTATCTCTGTATGACTGGGTGGCCCAGCTTTTAGCTCGGTTTAGTTATTTGCACTGCAGAACATTCAAAAACGTTCTGCTTTAGATGATCAAAATTTTTATTGGCTCTGCGAAATGGGATAGAAACTTCATACATGCACGACAGTCAACAACGGAAGAAACTTACATGTGTGTAACAGTCAAAATTTCCCGTCGTAAATCATCGTCTCTAATGATCACGTAACGATTAAGTTCTTTTGGTGTTGAGTTCAATTTGTATGTAGGTTGGTAGGGCTTAACGTCTCGTCAACAGCGAGGTCATTGCAGACATGTAGCGACAGAGCAGGAATCAGCCATGGCCTGTAGTAAGGAACCATCCCAGCATTCACCTGGAGGGATCGAGGGAAACAGAAATCAGGATGGCCAGACCGGGATTCGAACCCAGGTCCTGCCGAATGCGAGTTTTAAGTTTAACCGCTGCCCCACCTCGCTCGGTTTCAATTGGAGACGAGGATGTTATGATTTTCTTTAAACACCGTTATATACGGCTGTGGTGGTAACAGTTTATTCGTGGTTTCTTCGCACTTTTGGAATCAAACCGTCCAAAAACTACCTCATGCATGACGTGTTTTGTTCCTTGCTAAACTTGTCATGTATCACAAACGTTTTACACTTATGTTAACATAAAAATACATAATTATTGGTTAAATTGAATTTTTATTAATATTTTATCTATAAATTGTAATATTTAATTTATAAGTACTATGGATAAAACAGAGAGAAATTAGGTATGTTAATAACACCTAGTAATAAATAGTTCTGGTGAAAAATATTATTACTCAAGAGTGCACACGAATGCGGTTGTCCCTTTGGTGTAGTTAGCTATACTCGGTTAAGCTTTGTTTTCATGAGGCGGAGGATTATCCTGGAAATAGAACTTTAGCAGGGCTTCAGAAAAGTCGGAAGGAACCGTGGACACGGTCGTAGAAGATAGGTCTGGACATAAGCTTGAAAAGTTGACGTCCTTGTTGACCCATTTTGTTCATGAACCCAACCAGAGAGCGCTGCTACCAAAGTAGAGCTGTTTGACATGGCAAGCATAGGAAGCAAAATTCCNATAGTTCTGGTGAAAAATATTATTACTCAAGAGTGCACACGAATGCGGTTGTCCCTTTGGTGTAGTTAGCTATACTCGGTTAAGCTTTGTTTTCATGAGGCGGAGGATTATCCTGGAAATAGAACTTTAGCAGGGCTTCAGAAAAGTCGGAAGGAACCGTGGACACGGTCGTAGAAGATAGGTCTGGACATAAGCTTGAAAAGTTGACGTCCTTGTTGACCCGTTTTGTTCATGAACCCAACCAGAGAGCGCTGCTACCAAAGTAGAGCTGTTTGACATGGCAAGCATAGGAAGCAAAATTCCTTTTTTTTTTTTTTTTCTTAAAATGGAAAAATGAAGTTCAAATTTTTATGGTGCTATCCCTATACCAGAAATACTAACAGCAAATACACTAAATACTTTCTAGAAAGAAAAGGAAAATGTCTTCATATCCACCATATTGTTATTGTATCATAATATCATTGGAATGCAGTATCATACATAGGTGCTGCTATCTGCTGATTGGAGGTGACAACACCGCTACGTTTTCTCGCAGAAACCTTCAAGCTGTCAGGTATTAATTAGTTTTTATTGTATTTGCTGTTAACTTTGCTGGTATAGTGATATATACAGATATGAATGTCATTTTTCCATTTTAAGAAAAAAAATGTAATTCCCCTCCTTATGCTTGCCATGTCAACTTTGGTAGCAGCGCTCTGTGGTTGGGATCATGAACAAAATGTGTTACGGTTACTTTCTACTTTTCTGAAGCCCTGCTAAAGTGGGGAAAATTTACTAACAAATGTTAATTGTTATAAATGTTTGTAGTATTTCTGAAAATATAGTAATAGTAACACCTCTTGTCACTAGGTTTTTATTCGCACAATCGTCAATGCTGATCATATAGAGCTGTCCGGTATTTGTTTCTAGTGTATTTGCTAACAGCACAAGTTTGGTACAGCGCTTCCGCGGCCACTTGATGAAATAAATGCGTCACGAAGGGCGTCAACTCGCTAGCATTGTTAGACATGCGAGTGTCCAAGCCGGTCTACTACGGCCGTGAACGTGAATGTAGTGTTGTGTTGGCACGACGGCGCGGGAGGTGTGCGAGTGTTGGCGGGCCTGCAGCCTTGTCAAGCCGCGCGCACGTCGTATTGATCTGGCGGGACAGTGGCGCGCCTAGCGGCCGACACTGCGCAATGCCGCTTGATCAAGCAGTGCGCCGTTACACAAGATGGCGCGGCCCGCTGCTGAGTGCTTTCACCGTTTCCAGCTCCGAGTCTAGCCGCCTTCTCACAGTGCCCTAACACACACATGGTATGCATACTTTTCTTTACTCTCTGTTAGTGTACGTCTCTAGTTTAGCTACTTAGGCCATGTTCCGGTACTTGAACTGATGCCGCCAGCTGCAAACCCGTCAATGTTGTTCCTTTACTTCGTGCGTCGAACAACTGCCGTGTGTTGTTTTAATTGAAAATAATGTTGGTGGCTGTAGCCAACAGTATGTAGACACACTTCACACAAATTAACCTTGCTTTCCGTACTCTATTATTATTTTAGCGTACATTATATGCGTAAAGTAGCATAACCTTAACGAAAACAACACAAATATATATTCTATGTACTCGCATACATTAATAAAAGTTCGTAGAAAATTTTAACCTAATTCGTGGCAAGTTACTGCCATTATTTCGCGCCAACGCACACAGTTTTTTTTGGTAATTTTACAAAAAAACATTTGGAAACGAGTTGCTAAAAAAGTTTTTATTGCCATTACAAGTTAATGCTTGTAAATTTTACATTGTCAGTATTATTGCAAAAATTCTTCTGTAGTTGTACAAATCCTGTTTTTGCACAAGTACAAATGCAACAGGGATACAAACAAATGTTTTGTAAAAGTACTAGCATTTGTATTATTATAATACATTTTAATTTCTGTTTACGTAATGTTTTTTTTCTGTGAGTGGCGTGAGCGCACGGAACATTGTTTTCTGCTCCAGATAAGTTCTGCCAACTGTCCCGTATTGTACGGGACTTCCCGTATCCAGGGGCCGAAAGAATTATCTCGAATCAATATAGGATGGAACGTCATATGTAACGTATCTCAGAATTATTCGAAAACAAACTGAATATTGATAAACATAGTGTAAGTATTTTACCACTTCCGCGATTGCAGGACAGGTAAATGCGTACTTTGCAAACGAGAATTTTCTTTTACCCACGGTGGCGAAAGTGACGTGGAAGCACACGCGTGAACATCGTTGCATGGAAACACGAGTCAGCAGGCGAACGCGAGTGAAAGAACTGAGATACGTAGTTTTCTTTTCGCCAAACAAGGATCTGGTAAACAGAATTCAGTTATAGCTTGTTAACTTGCCTTATTTGTCATAACACTAAGCATGGATTAAGTTATATCAGTGTTTATTGCCATATAAAATTCATCCGTCATATTTTCGGCAGTGAATCAGAAAGAACAGATAGCATTGAAAACGGCTTTTGAAATAATAATTTCCCTTGAACATCGGAGTTTCACGTGAGTCGTCGAGTCGTTGGACGTTATGGCAAATCTGAAGACGTTGGCAACCCTAGTTCCAGATCACATGAAGTTGGTGCGTGAGACTGACCGGAAGTGGAATGAAGTAGGAGTTACACTGATGCACTGCCAGCAAGGGGCGGAATAACTGCCTTGCAAATATTGAACTGTATAGGTAAAGGAATCAGGACCTAGACATATAGAATTCCGATTAATAGGCTGTTCACGGTAAAGCGAGCACTTTTGAGGCCCTAGTTATTTTTTCCTTTCAGCTAATTTTTATACTTTAACCACCTTTTAAAATAAATATTGCTATGTAAGTAATAAGCACAGCGTGTATTCCACCAAACTTGGAAGTTAACGTCTAAGGCTAAAATAAAATATAATTATTGATCATTATTCAAAATGAGAGTCTTTCAAAAGTGCTTACTTTACCGTGAATAGCCTAGTCTGGTTTAGTTTTTATCTGGAAATAATTCGCCTGTAATTACATATAGAAGTACATGTATTTCTGCAATTCTTTCGGTAGCAAGTTAGAATCAGTTTTCCTTTTGTAACTGGACCACAGAGGTTCGGACTCGGACACTTCCTGTTCAAGTCTTTAAACTGTATTAAAGAGGAAGAAATAATGCGATTGTATCACGTGCAACCAGCAGTGAAAGAAATATCGTCTCTCCATTGAAAAGCCAATGAATAAACAACTGTGGGCTCAGCATGTCACGCACCTTGAAAACTATGCCGCTGCAAATTAGTTCGCAACATTCTCGTACCTCTGCCGCTGTCCTATAATTGCAGTTTACATCACGTTAGTTTTGAATATAATCTAGAGGATTTATCATTTCGCGTTATAATTAGGTAGCAAGGCGGATGGCATATACTTTAAGTATTTGCTCGTTCCACGTGCCATTGAACCTCCGCTCACCCGGCACGCCTTGCAGGACTCAGAACCAATGGTGAACTCTGACCACTCTGGTGGCTTCATGTCGTGTGTCCGGGACAAGAAGGAGAATGAGCTCTGCCTGTGCCGGCAGTCAATGAACAAGTGAGCTCTGCTCGAGTGTGTGGAGGACTGGAGTCAGCTTGGCGCCATATTATAACGCCAAATGTTACGGCCTATACACGTCACTGTGTAACTACCTTCGGTTTTTTTTTTACTGTAAACAAAAAAAAAATTATTTGCTACGACAAAATGGTTGGTGACAGATTTATTTTAAGAATTTCATTACAGGCACCACACAAGACAAACATTTGTTTTGACATAAGAAAGGGAAGGGGTTCGTGGTTTCTGTGCGGCTAGGGTGCCCCCCACCTCTCACCAAGGTAAGCTGGGTTCGATTCCCGGTGGGGTCACTCCCGAATTTTCGCATGTGGGAATCGTGTCGGACGATACCGCTGGTTGGTGATTTTTCTCGGGGATCTCCCGTTTCCCCCGCCTTGCATTCCGGCGCTGCTCCATACTTACCTCACTACATCCTCATCGGCTCTCAATACCTCGTTGTTAAGGCCCCCGTTTACCTTGAACTTTTTCCCACGTTTAGGCCGAGAAGCGCGGGAGCGATAAGGGCGACACTGCCACGCGCATCAAGTACGCCATCGCCGCTAAGCGCAAGGCTCTGAACTGGCGTGCAGTGTTCTCGTCGTGCTGCGTGTACCTATGGGACTTTCAGCGGTGACCATATTATTTTATTAGTGGGAAGTCTTTAGGAAGGTTCAATGCAGGCCCCTATAGTAGTTTTGTATGTATCTGATGCGTGCATTTTGAGCTACAGCGCCTTGGAAAGGCCGTTTTGAGCGGTTTTGGAGTACTCTGAATTGATGTTTCTAACGTACGTGATATTTTGAAAGTACTTAACAGCTCTTGTCTTAAGTGTGTGTTCTTTTCGTAGATCAGCACGTTGGACGCACGCTTAATAGTTTCGTTGAAAAACGTGTATTTGGAACACTCTGCAACGCAGTTCAAGCGCCAGGTAGACGGGCACCTTAAGAGCCACCCAAATCTCCTCACTACCCTCAAGTGGAGGGATTCCCTTTACTGTACGTCGTCTACTGTTGTGTGCAGTATAGAGCAAACGTCTACATACATATAACACAGTCATTGAAAAGGTTAATCTGTAAAAACTGTTTTCCACATACTGTCTGAGGTTAGTTTAGGTGGGCGTGTTTTTTCTGAATGAATTGCCTTGACCTATATATTCACACGGAACTTTTATTTTTGAACTGGCAACGTATAAAACGGCGTAAACATGCCCCGAAGTTCAGCGACCCCAAATCCAAATTTATTCCTATTGCCAACCTTCCTCTCACACATTCTTTCATTTAGCACTCCTTCTCTCTCTTGGTTATCAATCCAAGGATTGGTTTGTAGCAATTATTCGTGCATCCATCTCTCAGCCTTCCTTTTCAATTCAATAGCAGCTACATTTCATGTCACTGATCATTTGGCTCATGTAACTCATTGCGCTCCTTACTCCTTCAAAAATTCAAGTAGGTGAAATAATGCTTTTTAAGGATTTAATGTTTGGATGTGACAAAATTTCCGACCCGTTTGAGAAGCTATTACACACACCAGCCTTTCGCTGAGTATTTGCTATAGAATAATCGCACTGACTTGTTTGGTCCTAACTATGAAACAATTTGCCTGTCTGAAACCGCATATACAAGACGTTTTTGAAAAACACCGAAAAACTCCGGTAGTTTATGCGTTACAAAAATACGACACTAAAAAATTAGCCCTTTTCCCTCAAGTGATTATTAAGAGAGTTATACACCCCCAAAAATTGAGTTTTAAAATGTTTGTAGTTAAAAATGTCAGAAAAAACGTGCAATTAAGTAACAAACCTGTGAGTATTGATTCGTATAACGAAGATCCTTAACCCATTGAAAACCCGGATATTAATATAATCTCCCTTCATTAAAAAATGGGAGTTTCCCACCTATGTTTGCATGAAACTTTGTAACATTAAGCTGCTAAAGATTTGTTAAGACAAGTTATGAATCAGCATATCTAAATTAACAGAACAATTGGTCTTGTTGGAACACTTTCAACTGAACCGTTTTCGAGAAATCTATGCGGACATTTCAAAACGGACAGACAAGTAGGCAACACACGGCTCCTGCTTTGAAGTGCACTGTAGGTACTTCGAACGGTTCCTATAAACTGCATGATTAGTGGTTGTAAACGTAGGCGTTTTTTATGTTTTAATAGGTATATTAGTTTACTAGAATATTATCTGCCTCGAGTTCATTTTGCCGTCACACTACACCACCACTTATCTACTGGTGTCTCACCTTGGTGCTACACTTGGGACCAGCGAAGGATGCGGACATCTGTCAGCACGAGGCGACTACAGCAGCTAGGGCGCAGCGACTATTCTGCAACTCGTCGCGTCCCCAGGTGGCGGATAGGGGATCTCCAGGCTCTGGAGTGGCTGGGAATATTCTAATACCAGCCCGCGGACCAACTGGCCGGTGCGACAGCGCCGTCGTCGTGGACGTCGGGGACCTGGGCGGCTCGGTACGAGTTGGCGAAGCGCATCGGTGGGAGGCAGCTCAACGATCAAGGCGGGGAGGGGGATCTCGAGGTGCTGAAACTATGCGAAGTGTAGCGAACCTCACTGCTGGATTCTGCGAGCTGCTGACTGCTGGTGCGTGAGGAATGGCCATGGAATGCGTCCGACCTCTGAAGCTACCTGATGTCAGCCTCCACTCCTGGGCCAGCTGCACTCGCCTCCAGCTGGTAGGTCCTGGATGTCCCGCCGAGCCAGAGCTCACCTCCGACCGACGGACTATTTTGAAGGATGAGGGAGAGGGTGGCCCCCTGGCGATTGGCTCCCCGCCTTCACCCACGGCGTGGAGATCCTGGCGTCAGCGTGGAGGAGCGAAGACGGAGTAGGTGCCATGACTGAGCCGCCCAGACTGCCGACTTCCACGACGAGAAGCAGGATGGCCCTGCAATTGTGGCTGCTGTTAATATTACTGTGCAGACATATGCGCAGTCATATTGACAGCAGTTATACCCCAAGGGTGCTTGCACCCACAGCCATTTTCTCTTCTAGAGCCAAAATTCCCATTTTTAAGCATGTTACCAAACCTGCTGTCTCCTTATGCATTTTTTAATGCATGATAAGTTTGAAACTTCTTTTCTGTCGAGAGGGTTTTTACCGTGTCTATGCGGGTTTTTTCCCCTCTCCCTTCTTTAACTATAGCTTGCTATACGCCCCCTTAGGGATGTAGTCCATGGCCTAAACTCGGCCATGGCTGCCAAATATCCCTCTTAGCCGAGATGCACGCCTCCTTTGCATGAAATTCCCTATCCTTTAAGCGTATGAGGTTCTACCTTGAGACGCATTAATCCCTCGTACCTACCGCGGGCCCCAATAACACATAGTTTTAAAGTAGGTTAGGAAAAAAAAAAAAAACTGGTGCTACACAATACATCACGTGCCAT
Organism: Clitarchus hookeri; assembly: GCA_002778355.1. Taxonomy (NCBI): domain Eukaryota; kingdom Metazoa; phylum Arthropoda; class Insecta; order Phasmatodea; family Phasmatidae; genus Clitarchus; species Clitarchus hookeri. The sequence goes on along the minus strand of NQII01000521.1, from coordinate 347,128 downwards.
CGCCATTCCTTAAGGCTCTGCTTCACCTCGTCTGTAGAAATTCCTCGTTTTCGTGTCGTAATGACGGATTCATAGCAAATACTGACAATGTACGATTATAGAAAATTTACATTTTACGAGTTGTTTAATATTTTTTGCCTATTTTTAACTGTGTGTTTACTGCTAGGCTTAAAAAGTCAAGAACAAATCCATATTTTATCAATAAGTTCCTGCCTTTTTGCAAGCAGAAAATAGCACACAGTGACAATTATATACAAAAGTATTAAACAGTTGGTAAATTGTAAATTTTGTATAATAAAACATTTCCAGTAATACCTCTGAAATTGAAATTATAACACGAAAACGAAGAATTTCTGCATAACAGCTGCCTGCATGGTTTTCTNATATCTATATTTTATCAATAAGTTCCTGCCTTTTTGCAAGCAGAAAATAGCACACAGTGACAATTATATACAAAAGTATTAAACAGTTGGTAAATTGTAAATTTTGTATAATAAAACATTTTCAGTAATACCTCTGAAATTGAAATTATAACACGAAAACGAAGAATTTCTGCATAACAGCTGCCTGCATGGTTTTCTTCCTTTTCGACCGAGAAGCGCGGGAGCTATAAGGGTCACACTGGCACGCGCTACAAGAGCGCCATCGCCGCTAAGCGCAGAGCTCTGAACTGGCGTGCAATGCTCTCGTAGTGCTGCGTGTACCTATGGCACTTTCAGCGGTCATCGTATCATTTTATTGATGGAAGGTCTGTAGCAAAGTTCATTACAGGCTCCTATCGTAGTTTGGTTGGTATCCGACTAGTGTGTTTTAAGATACGGCAGCCTGGAAAAGCGGTTTCCAAGTATATTGGAGTGCTCCAAAATAACATTTACAGCATGCGTGGTAACTTTAAATTACCATTCCTTCCTTATCTGGGGTTATGCTGTCTTTTCTTAGGTAAACATACTGGGGGCAATTTCAATAGTTTCGTCAAAAAACCAGAATTGCAAACACCCTGCAACGCAGTTCAAGCACCAGGTAGGCGGAACCCATAATGCAACTCACCAGGACTAGTGTGTAGCATACAGTTCTTGGCAAGTTTCAAGTACAGCGAGCGCAATTTGTCTTTTTCTCGCGTATCGTTCATTCGAAAGTCTTGTTTTTTATGTATTGCATACTTGTCAGGCCACTCACTTGCTGTTTTCAAATTTCCTTATGGATTTCTTGAAATGGTTCACCTGAGAGTGTTCCTATAAAAATAACGTTTTCTGGTAATTTAGACGTGTTGATTCATAATTTGTCTTCAATCGTTTACAGCTAAGCGTTACTAAGATTCACACAAACATATGGTGGCACTCCCATTTACTCAATGAAGAGGGATGATGTGGTGAAATCACTATTTACAACTTTGTTACTTAATTGCAGGTATTGCGGATATTTCTGACTAGAAGCGTTACATAACTAAATTTTTGCAGGCGCCTAGCCCCCTTCTTAATCACTTAAAGGAAAAGAGGTAAAAACGTTTCCGTCTTATATTTTTGTAAGGAGTAACATGCCGAAGTATGTCGGTGTTGTTCAAAAACACGCTTTATATTTGCATAAACACTGAGTTACCCGCATGATCGAGGTAAATTCATCACTTTCGATAACTTTATTCAGGATATACTTTCGTGCCACTTCTGTATCCTTCCACAATACTTAAAATTAATCTTGCACGGGCCCAATCAGTTTTGTGACGAGTTATTATAAACGTGGAATTACAAGTAACGTTAATTTTTAACTGCAGTTCTAACTCTTCATTTTATGTACATAAATTAAAAAGGACCTTAGTTTAATAAATTCAGTGCATGAAAATTTAAATGCTATGCTCTCTAAATACATTGTTTACACGCATAACTACTTTTGTTCTAATTTACTAAGATACCAGTCGGCGCGTTTTTTTATAATGTATGCAGTTAAGGTATATAATTTTTAATAGCTTTACTTGAGAGCTTGCAATGAGGTAGAGAGCGCATGTGATCTGTGCAGAAGGCACTCTCCATGTTCTAACAGCACTACCAAGAACAACGCACGGCTAATGTAAGTAAGTGCTTTTAGAAGTGGAAATATGCGGGCTGCTCTTAACATCTAGGTCTTGAGAGGAGAGCGTGAAGCAACGGCGGAATGCAAGGGCGGGGGAAACATGACGTCCCTAAGAAAACCCGCCGGCCAGCGGCATCGTCCGGCACGATTCCCACATGCGAAAATCTGGGAGCGATCCCGCTGGGAATCGAACTCTGCTCGACCAGGTGGGAGTCGAGTAGTCTGACCACTACACCACCTCAAGTGCTTTGAGATGTTTCTATACTTCCTCTAACCTATTTTTAATGCAATTAGTATATATTCAAGGCAGTCAAGGTATTTTATTAATATAAAAGTTTGGGAGTGTTGAGAATTCACGTGTAAACAAACACGTTCATCAGTGTTGACCATGTGTCTTTGCCAGTTGTACTGTTTAATCGGTCAAATCGGTCTATACCTCATCTTTAGCCCTGAGACGCACTTAGGTCCCATCCCTACCCAGAACCTCCGACCCTCATCTTAGTTTAAGAGATAGGTGAGGAAAAATAAAATAATGCTAAGTGAGGTCGCACTTTTGGCACACACCTAAGCTACTTTTTTACTTCCGTCTAGTCTGTATTGTTGTTGTGCTCTTAGCTTTCGGATTCAAGACGCGCCAAGTATTTTCTTCACGACGTTTCGGCATTCTTTGCAGATGCCATCTTCAGAGTTTTGCCATAGCAGTTAGACACGAGATTATAGGTCTATATTTGCCATAACCTCGGTGTGACTGCTCTCTTATTGGCCGGTTGGTCGGCCAATCACAGCCTTCCTTGCTCCTGATTGGCTGAGGTGTTCTGCCAATCCTATGGGTCTTTCCTTCTCCTGCTACTGTTGGCTCCCCAAGAAGAGAAGTGTTCATTTTATACTGAGTCCGAATCCATCCTACCTGTTCTTATTGTTTGGATGTTAAATAATTAACGTTGCTTCTTTTATTATTATTATTATTTACTTTGGGATATTGGCTTAAGTTAAAGATCCTGTTATTTCGTGTTACAATGTGGTAAAATGCTAGGTGTCACACAAGTATATGTTAGCTTCACTTATGTCATTGGACCTCCGCTCATCAGACATTCCCTGGAATAGCCTGAACCAATAGCATGCATTTAGCACTCGGATGGCTTAATTCCGTTTGGGCGAGACGAACAGAAGAATGAACTCTGACTATGATAGCGGGAAATGAACACATAACCTCTACTCGAGTGAATATAGTATTGTAGATGTCTGTCCTGATGCCATTTTATAACCCAAAATTATAGGGTCCCTAGCTATTGTACTGAGGACCATATGGGTCTGCGTTCTTACTAGAAAACAGATAGTACCTCCAACACAACAACTTCAACAAGATTTATATTGTTCTCACTACAACTAGGATTGTAATATCATTAAAATATTCTGTTGCTGGTACCCTCAAACCAGATTACAGAACTGGTTAACGCTAGCAAAAAAAAATTCTGTTATGCTATTACAATTCTGATGGTTGTAGAACAATATGAATATTGTTGTGGTTTGTTCTCTAGGAGGCACTATCTGTTTCGTAGTAGGAACACAGTGCTCTGCTGTAGCATACATACATGCAGTAGCAAATACAATCACAGACAGGAATGCAACAAACAACTTTGGGGACATGACTATACACGTTAACAATATTAAGATGACACGTACAACTTGTCAGATTGCTGCCCCTATTTTAATGGTCTAGATGGTTTCTACAAACATATTTGTTTTTTCAGTGTAGGAAATAATGAAGGCGCAGGGTTGAGGGCGAGGTGTGTGTCTGCAGGGACAATATGTCGGAGTGGCAGATGCTACGGCGGGCCTTCGTGCGGGAGTTCCTGCAGCTGTACCAGTCTCTTCCGGCGCTGTGGCAGGTGTCCAGCAGGGACTACAAGGACCGCGTGGCTAAGACGCGGGCCTACGACGCCATGGTGAAGAAGCTACGCGAGGTGCTACCCGGAGCCACTGCTGACTGCGTGCGTCGCCGTATCAACATCCTGCGTACTAACTTCCGCAAGGAGATGAGGAAGTGTGTGGAGGCTGACCGGCAGGGCGCCATCTACACGCCCAAGCTCTGGTACTTTGGCGACCTGCTGTTCCTGAGAGACCAGGGCGCCCTCAGGGACCAGCATGAGCCCATCACGGCCGACCTCATGCCGCAGGTCAGTTATACCTTCCTCTCACCTACCTCTGCAGGTCTCGCGTTGTGGTGTGATTGTTCCTTGTCTCTACTGGGCCCTGGCTGCGTGGGCAGAATTTCTCTATCCAAGCTTGAGATCCGTATAGCGGTGACATGCAGCCCGGAACTCGTTCATGTATGTACTGCGATGCTTCAAGTGAGTGAAGAAATTTGGGCGGCTCTTAACATCGGGGTGTTGAGAGCCGATGAGGGTGAAGTGAGATGAATATGGAGCAGCGTCGGAATGAAGGGGCGGGGGAAACAGGAGATCCCCGAGAAATCCCGCCGAGCAGCGGCATCGTCCGGCACGATTCCCTCATGCGAAAATCCGGGAGTGACCCGGCCAGGGATTGAACCCGATTCGCCTTGGTGAGTGGCGAGCAGGCTAACCGTTCAGCTACCGCGGCTCCTGCAATGCTTAAAGAGCACCCTAATAAAATATGTTTAACGCCTCAAGGCCACGTCCTGCTGTAAGGAAGCATTGCGATGACAATGGAAAATGGCATAAACAAGCTTCACGTGTGTTATCTTTCTTCTTAACTTTAAAACACCACGGTACGGTTTTAATACAACAATTTGTTTAGACAAGTTTAACTAGGCACAATTACAGCGATTTTAGCTAACTTTGACAGTTTTCATCGACCATATTTATGCTTCAGTAACCACATTTATGAATTGCAAAAAAATACCAAGTTTCATTTTTGTAATGAAAAAAATATTTACTTCGAAGAATTCAGCAGTTTTTTTAAATTATAATAAACACAACTGCTTACAATGGGAACCATAATACAACTAAGGAATGGCGCGGACGCAAAGTCTGTTTTGTAATAGTCTGTATAAATTAAGAACCTTTTCGGAACAGAATGTCAAACTGTGTGTGCAATGCTCCCGGTGGCATGTCAACATCTTTTGCCGAGTTTAGCTTTTGTTTGCTAGAAACTAGGATGAGTGTTGGAGCATAGACTAAAGATAAGGTAGACTCCTATTCGTCTTCTGCGCATGCACCCAACATTGACTTACCGCACAGTAACACAACTGTCAAACTTATATGGTCAACGATGATGAACGTGTTTGTTTACGTCTTAATTTTTAAATGACAAGTACTATTATATTAATAAAATACTTCCACAAATTTTAATTTAATCAAACTGCATAACAAATGGGTTAGAGGAAGTATACACACATCTCAAAGCACTTTTTTTTTTTTTTACAAATTAGTCTTCTAACCTAAAATCCAAACCATTCCGTTTTCGCTAGACGTGTCGGCAGAAAAGAAGTTCAATGTTGGGGCACGGAGATTGGTTGTGCTGGGCAGCCAACGAGATTGCTCTACCTCATCCGTACTCTATGTGTTGGAGACGCCATATCTGCTCACACTGGGAACACTGCAGGTCTCACGCTATGACGTAGCGCAATGGCAAGCATTAGGACTCGCATTTGGGTGGACCTGGTTTCGATTCCCGATCCGGCAACACTGATTTTGGTCTCACGTGGTTTCTTGAAATTACTAAGGAGAAAATGCTTAGATTTTGATGGAAAACAAACTCTCGTTAAACATTTAAATATGTAAATTCTTGCAAACTATTTCACAGTGTTAGAACTGACATTCTCCATTCATGGTTACTTCCTAACTTTTCTGAAGCCCTCCTCAAGTTCTACTTCCAGGATATTCCTCCGCCTCGTGCAAACAAAGGGACAACGCACCGCTTTCGTGTGCGCACTCAGTGCAATTATATTTCCCCTACGAACAATTTCTTACTAGGCATTACCAAACACAGCTACTTTCTCACTGTTTTTATGCATATTGATTATAAATGACATAAAAAAATTTGTAGATAAATCAAAAATAAAATTTTAAGGTTAACGCAAGTATAAAACGTTTGTGATACATAACGTTACTAGGAAGTAACCAAGCACGTCATGCATGGTGTGATTATTCAACGGTTGGATTCAAAAATTGCGAAGAAACCGCGAATAGGCCATGTGCATTTTTTTTTCTTCAACACTTTACAATGAGTTGTGCAATTTGTACAGTTTGCAGCAATTCTACGTCAGAAGCCACTCTCCTCCTACGTTAACATTTTCAGGCATGAGGTTGTGTAATTTGGACACTGCGCAGTAAAGGGATGTTTTCTCAGCATTTGGGGCCGAGAGGCGCGGGAGCGATAAGGGCGACGCTGCCACGCGCATCAAGTGCGCCATCGCCGCTAGGCGCAAGGCTCTCAATTGGCGTGCTGTGTTCTCGCCTTGCTGCGTATACCTATGGCACTTTAAGCGGCGACCCTATCATTTTATTGATGTAAAGACTGCAGCAAAACGCAATACAGGTCCCTCTAACATTTCACATGTTTCCAGCCAGTATATTATGAACTACAGCAGTGTGAAGAAGTAGTTTGTAACTATGTCGGGTGGTTCGGAAATAGCATATAAAATGCACATGATGTATTGAGAGTATTATACGTACCTCTTCTTTTCATACATTGGTATCATGGTAACACAGATATCAAACTCTGTGACGCAACTGAGGAGCCAGGCAGGCGGCGACCTTAAGGCCCCTGCCTGACTGCCTGGCTCCTCAGTTCCGTTGCACTGTGTTGATAATTCACGTTTATCCACGAAACTATTAAACGTGCGTCCAATGTGCTCATCTACGAAAAGAATACACACTTCAGACGAGGGCTGTTGAGTGCTTTCAAGCCGTCACGCACATTAGAAATACCATTTCAGAGAACTCCAAAATGGTTAGAAACAGTTTTTTGAAAGTACTGTATCTCAGAATATTCCCACCAGGACTCGTCAAGGGTCCTTTCATTGATCCTTCCTACAGACTATCCACCAATGAAATAATAGGTTCACCGCTGAAAGTCCTATAGGTACACGCAGAACGACGGGAACACTGCGCCATTTCAGAGCCTTGCGCTTAGCGGCGATGGCGCACTTGATGCGCGTGGCAGTGTCGCCCTTATCGCTCCCGCGCCTCTCGACCTCAAATGCGGAAGAAAAACTCCAGGTACGCGGGGGCCTTAATGTTCCGTACTGTAACCGGCAGAAAATAACATTCAATAAGATAAGTTTCCAAAGTGTTGAACATATTATTCGTTGTTGGGACTATATCACGTACCTCAAACAAATCCTGCCAATAACATCAAACACTGACACGTTACGGGGCCACGAAGGTGTAGCGGCTAGACTACTTGCCTCCCACCTTGGCGAACCGGGTTCGACTCCCAGATTTTCGCATGTGGATATCGTGCCGGACGATGTCGCTGCTCACGGGGTTTTCTCGGGGATCCCCCTTACCCCTACCCTTGCATTCCGGCGCTGTTCTATACCTCTCTTCACCCTCATCGACTCTCAAAACCTCCCTGTCAAGAGCCGCCCAAATCTCTTCGCCCACTCACTCACTAACATACAGTATTTCTGTTTGTTTAGACGTATGACAGAGTCATATAATAATACTTGCACAGTCCCGAACAAAACATATGTTCATTGCAAATATTTAAGTTATTATTATATGTGCCTGAAAGAGTTAATTAGGGTTTTAAGAACTGCTGAGATAAAAGCAAACAGTGTATAGAATTAGCAGAGTAGTGAAGTGGGACGGCGTATATAGGCTATTAACGGTAAAGTGAGCACTTTTGAAAACTCTCTCATTTGGAATAATAGTCTATACATGTGTTTTATTTTAGCCTTAGACTATAACTTTAGAGTGCGGTTGAATATACACACTGTTTATTACTTTCATGGCAATATTTATTTAAAAAGATGGCTAATGATAAAATATGACTGAAAGGAAAAAGTGACTAGGGCGTCAAAAGTGCTCACTTTACCTTGAACAGACTATAGCTGGAGCACATCCAGACACCCGCATGCTGTCATTGTGTTGTTTACAAGCAAGCAGCCAACACACACGTACTTCCCTCACTTATCCTCGGCCCAGAGTAAACTAACGAAGATCCGCGAGGAGGGGCCCAGATATATGTCTACGCTGGACGGCTCCTCAATACGACCTACCAAGAAAGCTTGCTTCTTGTAAAGGTTATTTCGCAGCTGTTAGAAATGTCACCATTCCCACGCTGCGCTAAAAAAAAATTCCGTACCCTGACGGAAATTTTTACGGAAATATACAGTTAATATACGGAAACGCAAACTTTAAATTAGCACTTTCCAACCGGCACCTCGCTGAATTTCTAAATATAGGCATCCTTAACCCCCTTTCACATCTACCAAAAAATAGTCTTTTCCAGGTGGCTATTACTGGAAATGCTGATTAAATATACATGCGCAATTTTTATAGGAATTCGATAGTATTTTTTTACAACCTTCCTACTAGTAGAATTAAAGCACAACCGTATATGATCCTATGATAGTAAGCACAGCACCATGAAGATACGCACATAAACTCAGCGCTTTACGTTTAGCGGCAATGAGGTGTTTGTCCTTACTATGTTACACAGTTTACCGAGCACGAAGGTTGGGAGATGTCTCAATGTATATTCATATTTAAGTTGACGTGCGGCAGGTTACGTCAACTTTGCGTTAACTCTGTGCCAAAATGTTGTATAAATCGTATTTGTGTTTGCACTGGAGTTAAGAAATGCTCGTCTTTGATAAGTCGTAATGCAGCGCTACCAAATATGCTGTGCCTGGAAGCTGGAAAACGTTCATGTTTAGACATGCAAGTTTCCATATATAAACGAACAGTAAATTTACATATGAAAAACTGTTGTAATAATATTATAAGCATTTGCAGTTATGCGTCGTAATATACGGGAATTATCTCTCGTTTGAACATACGCTTATTTGCACTCATTAAATTTGATTATCATTCATACAATTGCATAAGAATTCAAACTTAAAACTTATTTTGCGACCCTATGATATTAACACACTATATCAACACGGAAGTTGGTACGAACAAAAATAACTTCATAATAAAAACAAAAATAATCATTTCCTTAATCTGACTGGTTGTCACTACGTTACGTTTTACGTTGTGTTGACTTCTCGCTTGCAGTTAGTGAGTNTCATTTCCTTAATCTGACTGGTTGTCACTACGTTACGTTTTACGTTGTGTTGACTTCTCGCTTGCAGTTAGTGAGTGAGTGAGCGAGCGAAGAGATTTGGGTGGCTCTTAACATCGAGGTCTTGAGAGCCGATGAGAATGAATCAACGTGAGNAAGTGAGCGAGCGAAGAGATTTGGGTGGCTCTTAACATCGAGGTCTTGAGAGCCGATGAGAATGAATCAACGTGAGTGTGGAGCAGCGCCGGAATGAAGGAGCGGGAGAAACGGGAGATCTCCGAGCAAACACGCCGACAAGCGGCGTAGTTCTGCACGATTCCCCCATGCGAAAATCCGGGAGCGCCCCCGGCGATTCGTCTAGGTGGGAGGCGAGTAGTCTAACCACTACATCACTGCGGCCCCTTCTCGCTTGGAAAGCTTAACTTTACGTAGCTCTTAGTTTAAATTGAACACACTGTTGCGGTATCTATACGTGAACATAACGACAACGCAATGTTACCGCAATGAGCTCCTTGTTAACCTCATTATGAATCGATCTTCACAGTAAATCGAATGTTTGAAAGCCCAGCTGGTTCTCCCGCGGCAGCCGTGTAGTTACGCCTCTTGTAGGAATCAAAACCGTCATGGGCGTGCAACACTGCAGCCTACTCGCCTTTAATGGAACACTTCTGTAATCAGCATTTGATAAGTAACCCCGACCCTTAACTGCGTACGCCCAGTAACACTTTGAGTGCAGCCGACTTAATATTACCGGTACGGCACCTGAATTTAACAGAGTTGTATGAATTATGCCGTAATGCTACGATAGCCACATTCTTTGAATACACGGACCAAGAAATGTCACTTCGCTAGCGGTTTTCGTAAGGTTCTCTGCAACGTGATATTACGTCAACAACTGAAAGTATTAGTTACGCAAATGAACAGTACGGATCGTATATTATTCTACGTAGGAAAGAACATTCATTGGTGCACTTTTAACTCAGCATGATCTCGGCAGAGAGTCGGCAAGTAATGAACGTTGTACAATATAGTAGGCGTGTCTGGGGACGGTTGAAAATGGAAATACTGAGACCATGCAGTCGTGAATATGGGCGACTTACTTCTAGCTTGTGTTCATTGTCAGTAAATATGTACCGCACTCGAAAGTGTCATGAAAGACATACTTCACTGAGAGAATGCTATAATTTCCGATACAAAATATATTTACCTGAAAAATATTTGTTTCCGTTGAACAGTATTTTATTCACACAAATAATTTGCTCTTATTACAAACGTCTGCATTAGTTTCATTGAACTAAATTATTTATAATATACGTGATTTTGTTGAGCCGAACAACTGTTTGCTGACTTTGAAACTTATGTTTCAATAACCAAATGTGGGCATCAAAATTTCGGGTTTAATTTTCTCCTGAAAAAGACTTACATTAAACTATTCCATAATTTTTTGAAAATTAGAATATACATGACCGTTTACAATGTTACCCACGTGAAAACTAGGGGCGACATTATTATGTTATGATAAAATCGAAACTCTTGTGTACGTACAGCCATAAACATGTCCAGATGCGCCAAAATATTCTTGCAAGTTCGAGGCAACTAAATGAGAAAACGGAATCGTTTGGTTTCAACACCCCAGAAACTTTGTGTGCTAGGTCTATTACCTCAGAGAAAAACGGTTGAAGTGATTATTAATAGGTTGCTAATTTTTTAGGGTTATAACATACCAAATACAGGGTGTCAGGTAATTCGCGGGTACGAACTGCGCCACACGAATCTGTGATCAAAACTAAGTAGAAAATATTCTTTGGTAAGAAAGCGTAAGGCCCCTAGTTTTCGAGAAAGACGACACTAAAGTAGATCAAGTGACTTTATTTCACGTTAAGCACAGCATAGAGCATCAGCATACAAAACGTCGCAATTTTCATAAGAGATGCTCGAGGTTTGCTGTGCCTATAGCCATGCACTTTTCCGCACGCTGGATGCATGCAGCATGCACGGAGCCTGGCCGCCGGATGCACTAGTGGCTATTGCCATGTCACAGTACTCACTGCGTGTGAACTCCATGGCCTCTTTGGCACTACTGAGCCCGTGCCGTATGCCTTACGACCGACACATTAGTTGCAGCATTGCCACATCACCTCACCTTTATCTAATTGGAACACCACATGTTTCCTGCTGCGGTTTTATACCTTTCACGTCGTTTTTCTCGTAAAAGAAGGGTCTTGTGCATTTTTACCAAAGAGTATTTTCGACTTAGTTTTCATCACAGATTCCTGTGGTGCAGTCCGTACACGCGAATTACCTGACATCTGTATATGATGACTATTTTAGCATATTGGCATAAGTTTCCCATCTTTAATTTCTTGTTGTGTTTAAATTGTTTCACTGGGATGGTCTGTGCCATCATTGAGTTTCATTAAATGTGGTGACAAACACTGCTTATTTCCTAATTGTTGCAGAAACTATAAACAAACTCACAAGCTGTTTATTCGAGCCAAGGCAAATTACCCGAATACTTTACAGCTTGCCACATTAATGCCGGTACTAGACCCAACTGATTTTGTTCCCACCACAAATTATGCTAACCAAGTATTGATTCGCTCCAACAAAATACAGATTTGACTTTATCNACTGATTTTGTTCCCACCACAAATTATGCTAACCAAGTATTGATTCGCTCCAACAAAATACAGATTTGACTTTATCATAACGTTTATAAAGTTTATGACAGCCAAATTGATAAGTTCAACGCACTTGTAAAACTCGTAAAATTGCTGTGTGTACTAAATACTTGTAAATTACGTCGAAGTAGTTGGTTTGATTGCATCAAACAAGTACTATTTTATTCGACAAAAATTTTTGCTCAGAAAAACACGTAGCTGCTAAGGGTGTACAAAATATTGTCTCATATCTCAAGATTATATTAAAAGTGTGATGTTTAAATGTATGATTACTGTATACATATANATACAAAATATTGTCTCATATCTCAAGATTATATTAAAAGTGTGATGTTTAAATGTATGATTACTGTATACATATATATGTAGATAGGATCCTAGCTGTGCATCGAGCGTAATTTGACGTTTCTTGTATGTTGTGTGCATTCTTAGGGACAATGAAGTTGAGAAGTTGTGGCTTATCACAGGTCGAATTTCTGTTTTCATAACAAAAGTTTTTATCTAAGCAATCCTTTGGGGTGTGTATCAAACTATAAACCTATNGGTCGAATTTCTGTTTTCATAACAAAAGTTTTTATCTAAGCAATCCTTTGGGGTGTGTATCAAACTATAAACCTATGATATAAATAATATAGAATAAACAGTTTGAAGTATTAGCTCACCTACAAACAGAGCTGCGTCATATTTGGATGTATCGCTCACATCATTTTTGAAATAATGATATTTTTCGCAGAATAGTGATATTGCAGAATTCGGCAGCGATCTGTCAAAGTCACTGTGGGTTTTATTTGCTTCAGTGAGCAGTTTACCCCTAGACACACCTGGTTTTCACGAAAATATTCATGTGTGTGCTAGACTATAACATACTGCAAACTCACCTGTAGTGTTTCTTTGGTTACTGGTAGTGTGTCTCTGAAATAAAGAATTTTTTACTTGATTAGGCCAATCGCAGTTGGTTTACTCCGATATAAACGACTGTAATTCGTGAGCAGACACCTAAGACATGTGGTAGTTAAAATCATCCAATCACAAAAGTGCCTCTGAGTTAAGTGTTTTGAGTACAACTAAATAGTCATGAGATATTTTACGAAACTCAGTTTCCCTTATATGTAAGACACGTTCATGTATTTTACATTACATTCTGCAGAGCCTTATTAAGTTTGTAATTTTTAGCCAAATGTGCCTACCGACACTTACTAGCTTGCTAGTTTTATCCTTGGTTGGGATGCTATAGTCTATTCACGGTTACTCCAAACTTCTGTGAAACCCTGCTAAAGTTCTACTTCCAGGATATTCCTCCGCGCCATGCAAACTAAGCTTAACCTAGTCTAGAAAATTACAGCAAAGGGACAGCACACTCAGTGTAATAACAATTTGTATAAGGACCATTTATTACCTGGCATTACCAACACGCTTATTTTCTCACTCTATTTATTCATATTAATTAAAAATAAAATAAAATTTTTTGTAGATAAAATATAAGTAAAAGTTTGATTAAATAAAAAATAACGTATTTCAAAGTTAACGCAAGTTTAAAACGTTTGTGATACATCACACGTTTAGGAAACCATAAAGTTTGTCATACATTGGATGATTTTTCAGAGGTTTGATTCAAAAAGTATGAAGATACCGCTAATAGACTATACTGAAAACAAGAGTCGTTAATCTCTTCTTCGTGGTCCATTGAAACTTCTGAATGAACATACGACGTCGTCACATGAGCCAGTTCTTGAGTGACGGTCGTGGTCGCTGTCGTGGCGGTCGTAACCGTATCTCCGACGACCGCCAGCTGCTACAGTTTCAGCGCTGGCCCTGGCTAACGTTATCTCCGCTATAGATTGGCAAGATCTATGTTAGGATTTTCGCCGCTAGGTAAGTGCTAGTGCCGTCTTGATACCACATTTACTCTATTTTGTACGTTAAAAAAGAGGATAATTGTAGTGTTCATAAAGCAATGCAAAATAACTTCGTACCTAAGTAAAATCTTTCTCTTTTATTATTTTCATTGCTTCAAATTTTAATGGAAGTTACCTTTCGGAACACTTTGCACCTAGCGGCGGAAATGTCCCCTATGTCAAACTCTCCCATAAGCAATCACGTTTTGTTCCTAACCTGAGTAGAATAAACCTTCGCATGGGCAGAGAGTGCATGTCTACTGCGATGCGTGAGGTCAGCGGTTCTCGGCGGGAACGTCGCCTGTCTCGACGTACAGTTCTTCAGAACTCTGCGGTAACACACTTGTGGTTGGGCAACTTGTTATTTTGAACGCAGTAGTTGTGTGCCTGTCAATCATGGCAGTTCTGTACTTCAGAAACACAAATACTGAGTGAATTAGCCAGATAGGCGAGTGACGCACTAGTTTGTCGTAGCCACCGAAGTCGTTAGCAAGAGAAAACCTACAGGTGTTTGTAAATTACATTAAAAAAAAATTTACACTCAGAATATTTCGCGATAAATTACTGGTTCTAATTATGGGTGAACCAGATAAGAACGAAATAGTTTAAGGGGACTCCTAGCAAAATGCATGCACAGTATATGTGTATCTCAGGAAATAAATGTTCTGGGAATGATTNCGAGTGACGCACTAGTTTGTCGTAGCCACCGAAGTCGTTAGCAAGAGAAAACCTACAGGTGTTTGTAAATTACATTTAAAAAAAAATTTGCACTCAGAATATTTCGCGATAAATTACTGGTTCTAATTATGGGTGAACCAGATAAGAACGAAATAGTTTAAGGGGACTCCTAGCAAAATATTGTCTGAAAAAAATAGCTGTTTGCATGCACAGTATATGTGTATCTCAGGAAATAAATGTTCTGGGAATGTTTTTTTTTTTTTTTTTTTTTTTTCAGAAAAGTTGGAACAGTTATTTACAGCCACAACTTTTTAATTTTGTGCTTTTAAATATACGTACTCAAACAGAAAACAATAGTAAATATGCTAAATAACATTTAAGAGATTGGAGAAAACTGCAAAGTGGCATCTGTTGTGTAATCCGCTGATTTACAGCGCCTGAATAGTATCCTCCAGTCGCAGATCTGATCTNCTGCAAAGTGGCATCTGTTGTGTAATCCGCTGATTTACAGCGCCTGAATAGTATCCTCCAGTCGCAGATCTGATCTGCAAGATAGTCGTCTTCACGGTAATGCATATCGCAGAGCTGTCTTACGGCCTGACGTGATCTGGAGGCATCTGAGTGTTAACTAGGGATTTCCCTTACCACTCGGCTTCACCCAGTCTGCAGAAATTCGTCGTTTTCATGTCATAATTTCAGTTTCAGATGTACTATTGAAANACCACTCGGCTTCACCCAGTCTGCAGAAATTCGTCGTTTTCATGTCATAATTTCAGTTTCAGATGTACTATTGAAAATGTTTGGTTACAGAAAATTTACAATTTACTAGTTGTTTAAAACGTTTGTTTCTAATTTTCACTGCGTGTTATTTACTGCTTTTAAAAATGCAGTAATTTATTGACAGAATATAGATATGATGTCGACTTTTTATAACAAGCAGATAACACACAATTAAAATTACTCACAAAAATATTAAACAATTCGTAAAATGTTATTTTTCTATAATCGTACATTGTCAGTTATTACTGCGAATCCGAAGTAACCGAACAATTTCTGCAGACGAGGTGAAGCAGAGCCTTAAGGACAGAAGTCATTGCAGCTGTAATTTTACAATATCCGGGGAAGTGCGAGGAAGTACGGTTTGACTTCGAAAATAGGGGCGCAGATAAAGACGAACTCTTATCCCTCAAACATATTCGGTTGTGCCGATAGAATTCGGTTCAATTTCGTTATGTTAATGTAGATAAGTATATTGTGAGGAGTTTGCTTACTATTCAAATACCACCACTGGAAAATAAATCACTAGTAAATCCAGAATGGTAGGNCTGCAAAGTGGCATCTGTTGTGTAATCCGCTGATTTACAGCGCCTGAATAGTATCCTCCAGTCGCAGATCTGATCTTCACGGTAATGCATATCGCAGAGCTGTCTTACGGCCTGACGTGATCTGGAGGCATCTGAGTGTTAACTAGGGATTTCCCTTCCACTCGGCTTCACCCAGTCTGCAGAAATTCGTCGTTTTCATGTCATAATTTCAGTTTCAGATGTACTATTGAAAATGTTTGGTTACAGAAAATTTACAATTTACTAGTTGTTTAAAACGTTTGTTTCTAATTTTCACTGCGTGTTATTTACTGCTTTTAAAAATGCAGTAATTTATTGACAGAATATAGATATGATGTCGACTTTTTATAACAAGCAGATAACACACAATTAAAATTACTCACAAAAATATTAAACCATTCGTAAAATGTTATTTTTCTATAATCGTACATTGTCAGTTATTACTGCGAATCCGAAGTAACCGAACAATTTCTGCAGACGAGGTGAAGCAGAGCCTTAAGGACAGAAGTCATTGCAGCTGTAATTTTACAATATCCGGGGAAGTGCGAGGAAGTACGGTTTGACTTCGAAAATAGGGGCGCAGATAAAGACGAACTCTTATCCCTCAAACATATTCGGTTGTGCCGATAGAATTCGGTTCAATTTCGTTATGTTAATGTAGATAAGTATATTGTGAGGAGTTTGCTTACTATTCAAATACCACCACTGGAAAATAAATCACTAGTAAATCCAGAATGGTAGGGTCAATAAATTCTATTTTTAAGAGATAGGATGAAAAGAAAAAAATCGTTTCTGGCAACAAAACGGACAGCGTAAATACTAACATGTCAAGGTTGTTAACATCTCGTCGACAATAGTATCACAAAATANCGGCAACAAAACGGACAGCGTAAATACTAACATGTCAAGGTTGTTAACATCTCGTCGACAATAGTATCACAAAATACCGAAATAATTGCTCAGAAAACTATGGTTCGGGTTGGAATTGGTTATGGTCTGTATGAAGGAACAATACCATTATTTGCTTGGAGTTATTTCGGAAAACCTGTGAAAACCGAATGACCCAGGCTGAAGCGGATGTAAAACCACCTTGTGTCCACTGTGCCACCTCGCTCAGTGGTCGTGTTTAGGGCCTGTGTGAAACATGTTCGTAACGACGGGGAGATGTGGAGTTAAAGCATTCGGTGTTGTGCAGGTGCGGTGTGTGGACCAAAAGGTGCTGCTGGGGGAAGCCGCCCCCGGGTACTGCTCTCCTCCAGAGCAGTCTGGCCCTGCGTACAGTCCGCCCCTGGAACAGCCCGCCCCCGACCACGGGTCGNGGTCGTCGCCAGAGCGGTCCACCCTCGGGTACGAGCCGCCCCCGGAGCAGCCTGCCCCCGACTACGTGCTGCCGCCGGTCGACGTGAAGCAGGAGGTGGTGATGGTGGAGGAACTGGAGCCGCTGGCCGGGGAGCCGTCCCCCTCGCCCCGCTCCCAGGACGAGCTCGACGACGATCTGGGGGACGACGAGGAGGGCACCTTGGCGAGGCACGTGGCCGCCAAGCTGCGCCGCCTCGACCCGCTCCAGAGGATCTTCGCAGAGAAGCTCATCCACGACGTGCTGTTCGAGGCTCAGCTGGGGTCCCTCACACGTACCGCTAGGGTCGTCGTGCATCCGGAGCATTGAGGCCACAATGACTGCACCCTCCAGCTGATGTCACGTCCCCTACATCACTAGCATCTGCTATAACAACAACCTTACCGAAGCAGCTAGCCACACGTCTCTTCAAACAAGGAACATTCAAATAACGAGGTCTCCTACATGCCATGTCAGCTGTCCCGAGCAGCGTTGTTATAACACTCAACATTTCATCGAGACAGCTGGAGTTTACATCTTCTACGTCAGTAACATATATTCTAACCAAAACCTTCCTACAAAAGCTATATGTGCACCTCTTCGAACAATAAAAGCTCACTCTGGTCCACTGTACTAATATCTCTCCCGTCTGCCAAGTCAACTGACCTTATCTGTGATGTCACAACACTTTACACTTTTTCGAAAATAGATCGCATCTGTAGAGTCACTAACTCGTGACCTTGGCCGTATGAAAAACTAGACAAGTACCCTGGGTCGCTATAGAAATAGGTCTCCCATCTGCACCATCAGCTGTCTTCAGCAGTGACATCATAACTCTCTACACATCATCGTGACAGTCAGAGTTAATGTTTCCAACGTCACTTACATCTACTTGTATCCACAACCTTGGAAAGACTAGATTCTCACCTGATTAAGCAAGGGAAGTGTATCCAGGGCTGTTATCGGATGAGCACTTCCATCTGTCATGTCAGATGTCCTCTGCAAATATGTCATAATGCTCTATACTTTATTAAGACAGCCATAAATCGTGTCTCTAATGCTACTAACCTCTGCTTGTATGCATGACCTTACAAGAACTACTCTAAAATTTGCCCATTCCCTTTTTATGTATATAACCTCAGGCTGCTTTACAAGTCCTCCTGCTTGCCACATCAACTACTTTGCAGTTCGCTAGAAATGGTTTTCTGATCACTGAATATACTCGTGCTTTATTTAGTACTATTCATTTTCATTTCACTTTACATGTACATGTTAATTGGGGTCTTTACTTTATTGGCGAGGTACTGGTAAGATGTGTGTTCATGAACTGCGCCGGTATTTGGTTTTCTTGGCTTTTGAAGATGAAATGCAATGAAATGGTAGATTTTACCGAAGTTTCGCGGTGCACTTCAATAGTCTCATCAGCGTTAAAAACCAACAAAGAGCCATACCGTCACCGATTCCCCATATGTCCTTGGAGTCTGCAGTGTTACGATATTGCGAATCGAAGTTCCACTTACTTTCTTCGTTGATACATGAAGATAGCACTATTAATATATTTTGGACACTGGACCTGTTTTTGACTCGTGGTTGTGGTGGTGTCTAAAATAATGCGTGTGTAGGTGTATAGCCAGGGGAGTGGAATCTGACCAGCGTGATCAGAGTTGAGTAGAGTGTGGATGAGATCCCTACAACCACGATAAATCCGCTCTCAAGGTACACTGGCTAACCGATGGGAAATGCAAATGTAAAAAACTGTGTATGAAACTGGGTTGCTGAGATTTACCCCGCGCAGGAGAAATGTATGAACGAGGGTCCGTAGTACATTTCGCGATCCCGCGCCCACATTAATTATAATGTTCACACAGCAGGTCGTACTAGGATTCCTTGGCCGTCACTTAGTCAGAGATCCTGGTCCCCAGTGGGATGCACATCTGTGCCCTAGAGGTGAAATGACTTTGCGTACATGTACCAACGCAACATGGCATTCCTTGGCAGTCACCCATTCAAGTATTAGCAATGTGCAGTGTTGTTTAACTAGTAGATCACAAGACCTCCAAGTATGCCAACATGGTATGGCTAAGGTCGGCTAACCGATGGTAATAGTAACGTAATGTTTTGTGGTCGGAGAGAGTTTTTGGCCCCAAGACCTCACCTCCATGCCTGAGAGTTTGGATACCTTCGCAGCTACCTTACAGTTTGTGTGCCAATGGCTATGCGGTGGTCCCTGGCCATCACCCAGGCAAGTACTGACAACGCCCGATGCTGTTGGACCATGGCGCTCTCAATACCACCGAGTTACCAGCACAGCATGGCAGTTGGCGCAGCTAACGGATGACCATAGAAGCGCTGTTACAATGTTTTCCGGCAGAAGCCGGGTTTGGCCTCACCACCACCTCCTCCCAGAACAAATTCCCAATTGTGTATTCTGGGAGCACTACTTTATATCTTAGACCATTCATCTATGGATCCTGCAGGATTTTATTAGGCCATCGGCTGCTCCCGGAGAACCTAGCCGAAAGTCGGGCCATCCCGTAACTTTGAACTCAAAACTTCATCCTTTATCGAGGGAAGTCAATTTTATCTAATCACTCCAAGCCAATTCAGAAAGTTTCTATCAAATATGGGGTTCTCATATCAACCCTCAATAATGTCACTCCATGGTTATGCCACCTCCATCATCCAAATCACACTTCTGTTTCCATCCCTTTTGTCATAGCCACATGATATTTGTAGATTCAGTTAAACATTAGTCTTAACTGGTACAAGAATGTAACAACTGCTAATGGGAATCAGACACGCTGAAGCGCTACCCGGCGCACTTGCTGAGTGGTGAGAGAAAGTCCGCGCACACCCGCAGTCTTGTAACTGCAGGCAAAGTACATTTCTGATTGGAGGAATCATCGTACAGAGAACTCGCTACAAATTTTATATTGCTAGTTTTGTTTTCTGTCAATATTCTGCTCTCTAGCCATCATTATGTAGACCACGTCTTACAAATAGCTTTACGCTGCGTGAAGTATGAACATTCGCTACGGATTCTCAAGCCTCACAGCTGATATGAAAATAAAACAACTGCGGACAAAAATTATTACAATTTTTTATTTTTTTCTTACTTAATTGCTTTCTTCTGTGCATCTTGTGCCAAGATTAATCTACGTACATTTGGTATATACTTAAGAGCTCTCTTATTTTGCAACTAATACCAAAATATGAACAACGTACTATAAGTAAGTGTTGTCTTAAAGAAAAGAAAAACTATATGTGATTTCATTCATGACAGTTATTCTGTGGAGGAAACTTCTCACTTGAACGGAATGGTCTGTTTGTTATGCTTTTATTAGTAGATTTTATGGTATTGTTTTGTATGTGTAAGTTCATGAAGTTATTACTCTGACATGTATAGCGTTATTGCATGTAATTAATACTTTATTTTACTTGTTGGTTTTTTATATAAAGCAAAATGCGTGATAATATTGTTTTGTTTTCATAGAACATCCAGAGCTAAATCATAAAATAATTGCGAAATAAACTTTGAAATGTTAACATCTTAGTTAATAATATTGCGTAACGAGAGGACAAAATCATCTAGCTGCAAGTGGAATATATGCTATTCATGGTAAAGTGAGCACTTTTGAAAGCCCTCTCATTTAGAATAATAGTCAATAAATATATTTTATTTTAGCCTTAAACGTTAACTTCCGAGTGCGGTGGAATATACACACTGTGTTTATTAATTCCATGGCAATATTTATTTTAAAAAGGTGTTTAGGGGAAAGAATAAAAATTGGTTGAANTAAAAATAATAGTCAATAAATATATGTTATTTTAGCCTTAAACGTTAACTTCCGAGTGCGGTGGAATATGCACACTGTGTTTATTAATTCCATGGCAATATTTATTTTAAAAAGGTGTTTAGGGGAAAGAATAAAAATTGGTTGAAGGGAAAAATTTACTAGGGCATCAAAAGTGCTCACTTTACCGTGAACAGTCGTCGGGAATGAAGTGCTCTGCAACCAGATGTATTAAGTATGTATGCGTTATATCTTTAAGGCACCCTGCACTGAGAAAATAATATGTCTGTAGGAGTCAAATTTCTGTAACCCTCCCCCCACCCGCCTTTCAATGTAAGGACAGCAATCAGATGAGTTCATGGTTTCATCTAAATATTGCTACTATAATTTGTAATACTGACAAAAGTGTCTATTGTAGCCATGTACGTGGTTGCATCTGCAAGTACTCGTACGATTTCTATAGCAGTGTTGGTACAAACGAGATGTTTCTTCAACAGAAAAACGTCAGCATTATTGAGAATATTCCAACAACAACCAGAAATGTAATAAACTCATAGAATATTCTGATGCTGGTACATAAGTTTGGCTACTGCTTCAGTGAAACCTTTTGCTTAACTATTCTATTGTCACTTCTCAGTTGATTTTGTAGCATACATTCCGAAGGACAAAAGCCTAATGTCACTTCCTTACCTGCGTGTCTCTGAATGTATCCCCCTAAAAATTCCAACCCATACACCGAATGTCACTAAACTCGAAACACTTTTATAGCCTAATTTAGTAAGGGTACTTTACTTTTATAGTTTCCGGCGATGCAAAATGCTATTTTCAAAATGGTGGTCATTAAAATGTAATGTGTGTTGTGTCATAATTCAAAGAATGTTAAAACCGATTTGAACCAAAATGGATACATTGACAGTTTAAACTGCTACCACTTATTCAGATACTCATGTGCTTATTAGCCAACCATTTTGTAATATACCACCACTTGAAACAAATGAAACTATCAAAACCTGTCGGAAACACCTTACGAGATTCCTGCCAAATTAGCATTTAAGGAAGGCCACCTAAGTGCATGACTCCGCTAGACACGTAACTTATTTTCAAAACAGTAGACATATAAATGTTTTAGTTTAGTATTTAATATCTACCGAAGCTTCAGACACAGTTCAACAAAACTTAGTGTACCGGAGGTATCCCCTGCTCGCATTATATACGCGGCTACACAGACTCCTGTACTCGCTACTTCGTAAGACAGCCCTGCTTTTCCTTCACATCTTGACAGCTATTGAACTATTCCCGTCAAACTTACATGCAAGTAGTGCTAAGCACATTCGCTGTGAGTGTTCAATTTTTAGTAGTTAATATAGGCCTACTAATATTTTATATTTACTAATTTACCTTAATACAATTTTATTCTGTTTGTACTTACTCTGAGCACACTCGCATATTCTTAACTAACCACGCCCATAAATTAAAACAATTTTAAATGGATAAGGCATTTATTTTCCAAATAATGGCCTGATTATATATTTTTGTTACAAGTTTTATGTCTGGAAACTTTAAAGCCAATCAGACCGTAGCTTGGTGAGCTGACAGTACTTATTTTGGGCTCTAAAGAGAATTTATAACTTATTTCGTCTGCCATCTTGACGCTTCCCGCGTCCCTATATTTTTGCCGTCAGAACACACGCCCGGGGAAGCGCGCNTTATTTCGTCTGCCATCTTGACGCTTCCCGCGTCCCTATATTTTTGCCGTCAGAACACACGCCCGGGGAAGCGCGCAGGCGAAGCCCGCAATAAGGATTTAGGGTCTGGCGGACGTGCCAAAAGGATACCAACAGGAANTTATTTCGTCTGCCATCTTGACGCTTCCCGCGTCCCTATATTTTTGCCGTCAGAACACACGCCCGGGGAAGCGCGCTGGCGAAGCCCGCAATAAGGATTTAGGGTCTGGCGGACGTGCCAAAAGGATACCAACAGGAATTACGCAGCCGCGCCTCACAGCTGCAAAGGCGGGCCACCAAAGGTTTCTGCACGTGCCACTGTTCCTGCACGTGCAGACGGCATCCGGAGACAACGGAAAGCACCAGGGCCAGCCGCATTTTGCAGCTGCCCAAGGGACACCGAGATCCCACCACCAGCTGCGCCTGCCCCGGGCTTCGCCGCAATAAAAGCTTTTAGCGGGCGTACGGGAAGAATAGCGGCTATATCCGGGGACAAGGGAAGGACCACGTGCGCGCGCTGAACCAAAGGCCACCCGCCAAGTAGCACGTGCAGAACGAGACAATGAAGCGCCCATACCAGAATCGATAGGGACAACGCCGGACCATGTGTGCCAGAAGGCTGGATGCACGTGTTTTATTACTCAGAGAGACCCAACGAACCCCCCCGGACCATGTGCAGAGACGAGGCAGTTTGAATATAGCGATGGCGGACTACAAAACGGGGGGAGAAAGGAAGGAACCAGTCAGTCAGTCGGGAGCAGTCAGACGCGGCAGTCCGCCGACGGGATCGAGGAGCGGGTCCGAGACAGGACGCCAACGGGAGTCGGCCGACGAGACTCATACGCAGAGTCCTGCCAGTTCCAGCTCACCAGACCTCAACTGCAGGACCAACTAAGCCAGATAAGTACAGTCATCCCGCGAGTGTGAAGGACCCTGAGTAGTTATCCCGCGAGTGCAACGGATATTTGGAATCACCCAGCAAGTGCGAAGAGTATTACCCCCCCCACCCCCCACGACGCGAACAATACGGAGCATACGTATAAAAGGGAGGGAGTTGTCTCGAGAGCTCGTGTGTCAATTATAACTTGTTCCAGCAATAATAAAACTAGAGATTTTTCTTGAACTCTCAATCGCCATGTGTTGATTCATTAGTAAATTTGACCTTTAGACAACAGTGTCAACACCTTCGTCCAAACCACAGCTTTGGTAGTTGTTAATCTTAAAAGAAGCAATATTTGTTTATGTTTTTAAAGTATAGGTTGCGCTGTCGCTGCCTTCCATATTGGATTATATTTTTAACTCATAGGTGGCGCTATTTTCTCGATTTCGTCACCAGGCGATCTGCCTATTTAGTCACAAGGCGGCAGCCATTTTTGATTAAGTTTTTTGTGTTGTCGGCACCCTCCACGTTAGATTCCATATTCAACAAATAGGTGGCATTAATTTCTTGATTTCACTGCCAGGCGAGCTGCCAGTACCCGCTCATTCTGACGATTTAGCCACAAAATGAGCTGTTGACACTAATATTTTTAATTATAATTGGAAATCTGTAATTTTTCATTCCTATTTTTAAAAAAAGTATGATTCCAATTAGCAGTTTAACTACAAGCATTAATTATGAAATCGTATTTTTTTTGTATTAAGATCTTTAATTAAGACCCACCAAATATTTTTAGTTTTAATCCTAATTAAATTACAATTTGAAATAGGGTATTTATTGTGTTACCCCTCACCACACCACTTTAGTCTGACCAATTATTCACCATCGCTTAATCCCTTACCACTACCACTCTTGTTTTCAATATTGTCCGCCAGAGCGTGCTAGTGGGGGGAAAGTATTTCATGGGAACAATGTCGACCCTCGGCACAGTTTCTCATCTGATGCCAGAGGAGACAGATCACTCTCTCACCCCTCGTCTTTTAGTATTCTGAGTGGTAAGTTCAGATATTTAATTCCATCAAGTCGCAGGATATTATCAAGCTTGCACGTAATACGCATATATTTCCGCGAAATTAAAAATCTGCAGAAATTTGGAGGATCGGTTCGGGCCAGCTAGTCTCTGGAGGAATATGCAACCTCATAAAATACGGTACTAAAACATAGTTATTTTTAATTTTTATATATATAAAAAGCGATCTAATTTGTAATGCCCTTACCTCAGTACCAAAGCCTCTACTATAACACTTGGTTTGCATTCACCAAATGTGCTCGAAGACACGAAAAGTATGGATGTTCGAATAATGCAGATAGAGTGGCATATAAGTGTGGAAACTGTGGCATGGCATTTGCTAGGCGCGATAACTTGCAGATGCATCTATAAAACCTGCATAGCTATTGCACCTTCACCTGCCAAAATCCGTCGTGTACAGTCTTCTATACCACAGTATACGAGGGTAATTCCCACAAAACCAAGGGTTCAGGATGAGTGTCTACCATTGTGCCAGCGACCATCACGCCCAAGAATCGTGGCAGGGCCTGGACTGTGATGCCTACCAAGATGGCGGACTACACCGCCCAAGATGGTGGACTGTACATACAAAAATGGCGGATGGCTTCACCTACCAAGATGGCGATCGGAAACAAGATGGTGAACTGCACCGATCAAGATGGTAGACTGCACCGACAAAGATGGTGGAATGAGTATAAGCGGAGGGGTGTATGGGGACCTCCAGAAATTAAAGTTTTTCTTAAAAAAAATTTTTGAAATCATTTTTAAATATTTTTTATAATAATTTATATATATATTTTTAGAATTTTATTATTTTTATTTTTTGGGTTTTTCTGAGTTTTCAAGGTCAAATATTACCATGGCCAAGGTCATGGTCAATGTCACCTGCCGGCCCGCCGGCCGGAATGANCTGAGTTTTCAAGGTCAAATATTACCATGGCCAAGGTCATGGTCAATGTCACCTGCCGGCCCGCCGGCCGGAATGACAGCACGAACAGCTCCGATGCTCCGGTCCCAGGTCACGATGTGCCAAATTCCCCATAATTCCTCTACTCATAAGTCCTAACCAATTCAGACGTGTTCAGGTGTTGCCAATAAGGCATTTTATGATGCGTGCTGTACTTATTTCGTCCCAACACTTGTTATGTTTTTACAGCCAATGAGCTGCAGGCTATATGTTCGGCTACAGTTATATGAACCAATTATGACCTAGAATAGTAAGACGGTTTGCGAATCATTTACCCACAGGTAAGATCATTGGTCACTGAGTTTCGCAGTGTGCAGTACAGGCCAGAAATTACACACACGTGTGTAATGTACACAAGTGTGTACACTAGGTTGGAATTAATTAATGAATTTATTTTTCATAAAGCATCATCTGACAGCATTTGATTTAGAGTTCGTAATAACGTTGTATACAGAATGTAAATGAGATGGTGCTACTCAGAATAACGCAATTAGTGATCGGAAGGAAGGTTATTTTTCTCGTTATCGCCATGGGCGGAAAAGCTTCGAGGGAGCGATATCTTACACCGAGAGGTTAAAAAAGTTGACGGAATTTTGTTCACATAGAGAACGAGAGCATGAATGGTGGCAAAATACAAGAGCACACAGCATAGCACATCACACAGAATGTCTGGACGTTGAATACAAGTGTTAGGCAAACATTTGTAAACACTAAAAGTACTTATTTTGCTTTATATTATTTTTTATGCCTATCAGTGGGAGAATCAACAAATATGTAAAATGTTTACTTTTCTACTAATTTCGCAGTTTCACTTGGCCGACGCATTTCTAAAGTGATGAGACACATGGCAGTGTTAATTTTACATATAGCGGAAGGATACACGATGTGTATAGGAGTACTATCTCCTGAGCAGGACTTTCAAAAGTGCTCAGTTTACCGTGAACAGCGACCACTAGAACACGACAACGAGTGTTTGAAGNTCCTGAGCAGGACTTTCAAAAGTGCTCAGTTTACCGTGAACAGCGACCACTAGAACACGACAACGAGTGTTTGAAGTCTGCGTTTCCGCCGAATGAATTCACGGAAATACTCCGCGCAATAAAAATCGCTATTCTTAGAATGCCCGAAATTTCGCGGACTCATTCTACAACAAGCTATACTGCACAGTCCTTTGTGTATTCCAACATGAGTTAGTTGTTCATTGGCTGTTACTCGCGTAAAATCTCAGACATGGTCCTACAGGATTCGGCAAGATAGTACTTGAGAACACACAAGTGCACTCTAAGCCAGAATCAGCGATACCAATCAGTAGGGACTTGCAAATTTCGCGTTATCCTTTGACATCGCGATAGATTTCACATCCTTGTGAATACTAGAGATGGTGTCGTTAGTTCATTGGCTGCTATCTGGGTGTGAAGCCATTATTCTTCTGACAACACTGCACATGATTCGAACACAGTGTTCATCCATTGGCGCAAAGTTTTTCAGGGCGTGTCAAATGAAGTATGGTCCAATGAACAACGAAGTGCTATTAATACGTGCTTAAAGTACAACTTGTCGCCAAAGAATAACGCGAATTTACAGGTCTCTATCAATCAGTGACATAAAATTCTCTGAAATTCCGTTGATAATCTTTTAGCGACTGATGAATCATACAAATCAACTGGGAATAAGTGACTTTTGGTTGTGGAATTCTCGGCATTTGGTGAGAATCACACATAAATCAGGGAAATTCAGTCATCATACGAATAAGTAATCTGGCACTGGTTATCAGTGGCACCGTTTTTACTGGTTTTCACTTATTTGGCTCCATTTTCACTATTCCAACCCAAACTGTCAGAGTCACATGGTCAACTATGATAAACGTGTTTGTTTATATTTTCATTTTTAAAAGACCAGCGTTATTATATTAATAAAATTCTTTTAAAAATTAAAATTTAATGAAACTGCATAATAAATTCGTTACATGAATAATAAAAACATCTCAAAGAACTTGTTTACTGAACAGTGTTCTAACCTCAAATCCAATCCACGTTGTTGTTGCTAGTCGTGTTGGCAGAAGAGCAGTTCAATGTTGGGACATGGAGACTGGTTGTGCGCAGCCAGCGAGATCAGCCTACCTCATTTTTAGTTTTATGATTTCAAGTTTAGAGTGTCAACAATCGCGCCGGACGATGCCGTTGGCCGTCTGGTTTTCTCGGGGATCTACCGTTTCCCCCACCTTTGCATTCCGGCGCTGCTCCATACTCACCTCACTTCACCTTCATCGGCTCTCAAGACCTCGATGTTAAGAGTCAAACCGCACACGCCAGCAAAATGACGTCACTGGCCAGCAGCACGAGGGAACGCCGTTCGCCAATGAGCGCCTGGTAACTTATTCACAAGCCGGCAGCCCAACCAATAGGGAACGTTCTGCAGCATGCAATAGCCAATCAGACACCAGGTCGGTTTCCAGAGCCTCGCGCGGCCAATCAGAGAATGGGTACGCCCACATCAAAGGAACCGCCACGCCACTGCGTGTCTGTGTATATACTCTGTGAACCGTTCCTTGTTTTCTTGCAGGTTCCTCATTGGTCAAAAGTTGTCCGCGATGCATCACTCATGTACGACAACTTTGGTTGTCTCCTATATATGCCATTTATCACAGGCGTTTTATACTTCCGTTAATATCAAAGTACCTTATTTCCGGCCGAATTACCATTTTACTTGCATCTTACGTATAAATTAAAAGATTTCATTTGAAATTAATATGAATAAAAAGAGAAAGAAAATATGTATGTTGGTAATACCTGGTAAGAAATATTTCTTATGCAAAATAGTAGTACACTGAGTGCGCACGAATGCGGCGCGTTGTCACTTTGGTGTAATTTTCTAGACTATATTACTCTTAGTTCGCATGAGGTGGAGGAATACCGTGAAAGTAGAAATTCAGCAGGGCTTCGGAATGGTTGGAAGTAACCGTGAATGGAATATGAATGTAGTTGAAGTCTAACTTGTCTTCAAAAGAATTTATCAAAATCTCCGGGTCTTGAGCTATTCTACTTTGACAATAAACCGCACTTTAAATGCAAGACAATCTTATCTAAAAAAAAAAAAATTTAATTCTTGCGAATTTTATGTCGGAAGGAGAATAATATTTGTCGCCTGACGGTGGAATACTGTCGCAACATACTTCATACTTTTACTGGATGTAAGGCAAATAAATGAGCGTTGCACTCCAGAAACCATATTTAATAATGAGACATTAACACTTCATATATACACATACATACAGGTGTTTTAAAAGGGCTGAATGGCGCACTGCTACATATTATTAGAGTTTTAGTAGTACTTAAATAGTATTGCATCGAGGGTGCGATGCATTGCTCCTCCCCACACCCAGCTAGCAACATGACCACCCTGGGCTCGCCACGAGGAGCGGAAATAGCCCACGACCGCGTCTCACAGGCTGCGTGACTTCTGGCCCGCGTCTTTTTTTACAATCCTGGGCCAGTTGTTAAAGCCGAACGACGTGACGTGTTCCCCGCTCCGTCGGAACTTAGCTAAGGCGGACGGGGATTGAGCCCGGTTCTCCTTGGTGGAAGGCGAGTAGGCTAACCGCTCAGCCACCGCGACCCCGTGACGTCATCGTACACCGTTGAGGTTCGCTCGCGGTTATTTCAACAACGTTTAATTCTCTGTGTGTTTTCGTCTCCCTGCTCATTCAGTACCCACCGAAACAAGTAAAAATCAACATTGCTATGGGCTTAACGACAATAGTCCGTTCACGGTTACTTATAGGTTTCTTGAAGCTCTACTAAAGTCCTGCTTCCAGGATATTCATCCGCCTAATGCAAACAAAGCTTAATCGAGTGTACAAATTTACACCAAAGGCACTACGCACCGCATTCGTGCGCACTAAGTGTAATATTTTGGATAAGTATTTCTTACCAGACATTATTGACATACATATTTGCTCTGTGTTTTATTCGTATTAATTATAAACGAAATAATATAATCAATAGATAAAGCCCCAGTAGCAATTTTAGGTTGGGCCAACGTAAGCCCAACATTTTCTCCAAGGTTAGGCCAACGTTGGAAAAATTTCGTTGGCCTGACATGAAAATGACACTCTGGCCTAAAATTTAAGTTTCCAGTTGGACGCCAACTAAAATAGAACGTATTTACAACCAAACACCAACATTTTATTTTTTACCACTTTTCAAAACTGGATGTAATTAGAGAACGATTGTGTTACATAAACGATGCCAAAAGATAATCTTAATTTTTTTCCCCAATAGCAACATTTGGTTGGCCCAACATTAGCCAAACGTTTGAATTTATCGTCGGGCCAATGTTGGCATATTACGTTGGACCAACGCCGAAATATCCCTCGGGTTTACGTTGGCCCAACATGACTTTTATGTTGGTTGCTAACTAAAATACAACGTTGGACCAACATAATTGTATGCTTGTGAGCAAACTGTTAAGAGTAGTGTCTTTTATCTTTTAGAAAGGCATTTACACAATCATTTACCCACAGTTGGCAATGTATCGCTACGACGTGTTATTGCATATCTAATGCCAACCAAGAAACAACGTTCTGACAACGTTCGTTCCTAGTGTTTTAAATAAATTTTACCCATTAACAAAAAAATTTGAAAAAATGTGTTAACCATATATTTTTCCTCGTGTCCCACTTTACATTGCGACCTGGAAATTCCGGTGGTAGATATCGGATTCAAACTCGCGCCTTTGGGTTAGCAACCCGACGTATTATTCACAAGACTACTGTAACTTCTTGTCGTTGATGAAGAAATAGATACATATAATTATATTCCAGTTCGATATATTGTTTTATATTTTTTATGTATATAAGACAGATTTTATTACTCTGAAACTGAATTTAAAGCCTACAAGTTACCGGAATATAAATTTTCCAACTAATGACGAATACACAACTAAAGTCAGCCAGTTTATTTTTAAAGGATTCCTGTGCTAAAAAATTTGAGCCACTAAGCAAATAAAAGTAATTATGTATGGGGTTTAATAAAAAAAAAAAAAAATATCCTATGATATTATAACGTCTGCAATACAATGTTGTCCCAGTGTAACAAAAAACCAGTCGCCAAATATTATGTACACAACATTGTCTAAACACGTGAGGAACAAAACACAGTTTTACTGAAGATTTACGTTTGGTAAATCTTTGCATGTTGTAAAAATTAATATGTTTTTCAATTTAATATAATTATTGTCTATTAGTGAATTTATGTTAGTTGTACAACGTTGTCCCAACAAAGGTATACAGTACATACCAAATGACCATGATATGTTTTCCGACAAGTAAACAAGACATACACAATGAAAACAATATTAAATAAGACACGGTTTGTCTGTTAAAAACATTGCATTTAAACTATCATACGAAAATATAGTGTTACTTCATCAGATATTTGGCAATTTCCTTTGTTCGTTACTTAATGTTGGCCCATCAGAAATTTACATACCAAATGACAACAGTATGTTTTCACACAAGTAACCAACACATAACCAACGATGTAAATTTAAAAATTAAACTTGGATTGTGTTTTAAAACATAGATTTAAAACAAAAATACAAAATTGTGCTTTAGTTTCATTAATGAATATGGTAATTACTATTGTTGGCGTAGTGTTTGTTACACAATGTTGGCCCAACTTAACAATTAGTACAAATTACCAATTGTTGTGTTCCCAATATTGACGTGAACTATGGCCAACAGACCATATTTTAAAGAGAAATATCTCAAATGACGAAGTACTTTCATATTATATAAAATACAAGAAAGTGGCACTGATTTAATTCAAAGAGGTATTTCTGTAGTCTTATTAAACAAGTTGGTTGTCCAACATTGGCCCAACAGAAAAATACGCACCACATATTACCAACAGTATGTTTACTAACTTGTTACCAACCAAAACCAACGATTAAAAATTACAATTGAAATAGATTAGGGCATTTTATGATTCAGTCACATAATTATGTGGCAGGTGCTAAGTAATCTCGTAACATTTTCGTGATAGGAAAATTTTGTTGGCGTTTTCCGTTGAGTCAACGTTGTATTAATGTGTGTGCTCCGATACAACGTATAGGCAATCTTTCCAACCAAGTGCCAACTTAGGTTGATACTGGGGAGATTAGGTTGGGTCTTGGTTGGCAAACAATGCTGGCCCAACGCGCACACATTTACAAAACACCAACCGTTGTATTTCACACGTTTATCCATTGTTTCACCAACACATTAAAAACACCACATTCTCTATTGTAACAGTAATTCTAAATTATTTATTATATATGTATTTTATTGCATGTTTTAACATAATATTCATTAAATATATTAGGTTTGATTTGGTTGGCAAACAACATTGGCCCAAAGTCAAATTTAAGTAGGATACCTACAAAACATTTCTCAACCAATTTTCAACGTTGGCCCTACAAATGTTGCTACTGGGGACTTGCGGCATGTTCTGGCTTTTTCTGATTTACACTGAATCAGTGAGAACTGAGCCTAATCAGTGAGAATAGTGAAAATTGAGTGACTGATAATCAGTGCCTTATAACTTATAAATCTGGTGGCTGAATTTCACTTAATTAATTGTGATTCCCATTGAATGTCGAGAATTCCACGTGTCATAAGTCACTTGTTACCAGTTATTTTCCTTGATTTGTCAGTCGGGAGTAGATTATCAACTGACTTTTAGTGAATGTTATTTCACCGACTCATATCACTGATTCTAGTTTAAAGTTTAGGGACCTCATTTTCTTGAGAAGCTAAGTTACTTCACAAAATATGCATGGCAGTAACTTGTTGGCATGATGTTAGTTAAAGAATGTTTG
This sequence comes from Clitarchus hookeri, assembly GCA_002778355.1. Lineage (NCBI taxonomy): Eukaryota > Metazoa > Arthropoda > Insecta > Phasmatodea > Phasmatidae > Clitarchus > Clitarchus hookeri. Next base: position 314,621 of record NQII01000521.1, on the reverse strand, counting down.
CCCATCACAGAATACCATACCAAACCCCAACCGTTAAGTTTACGACATCGAAACAACATATAACCAACTAAACATGTATCATAGAAAAATTATCTCACATCTCGAAAAACCTTTATGTTATTTAACGCAAAGGAAAGGGGCACTGTTTCCATTAAGAAATATTTTTATCCTAATTTGACAGTATATGTTGGTTGCATAACACAAGCCCAACATAAGCAAACATACCAATTACCAGCAGTATGTTACCAAACTTGTTAACAACTATTTACCAACCACTTTCAAGTTTAAAATAAAAATAGATTTGCAGCATGTTCTGGATTTTTCTGATTTAGTGACATAATTTCCTTGAGATTGCTAAGCAATCTCACAAAAAGTCCATAGTAAAAACTTTTCGTTGACATATTACGTTGGGCCAACGTTGTTTTAAAATTCGTGTTCCAACCCAACGTTCAGCCAACCTTGCCAACCAAAGTCCAACTGTTGGTCCAAAATATGTTGCTGCAGGGGATATAAGTAAAAGTTCAATTTTACCAAAAGTAGGGAACTTTCATGTTAACACAATTATAAAACGCTTGTGATACACGGCATATTTAGGAAACAAGCGCATCATGCATGGGGTCATTTTTTGAAGATTTAATTTTAAAAGTGTGAAGAAACCGTGAATTTACTACATAACATGATGCGCCTGTTAAATGGCTCAGTGTAATCACTAGGAATACAAATACAGTTTGTTAAAAAAATAACAGCGACAAGGTACAGTACGTGTTCTAAAATAAAGATTTGATTTTTTTTTTTGGGAAGGAACTCATACCCAGAAATACGAGGTTTGGCCTCTAAGGGGTGATGAAGTTGGGTACAAATTGTTTGTGGGTACATAAAGATATTATCCATTGACCAGCAACACAATATTTGTGAACTACCTGCGCCTTGTAGCTTTCCTGCACACGAGCGATCGCACTTCACAGTTACATGGCCGCTGCGATCACCACGCCTTAAGGAGGGTTTATAATAGCCCCTCACGTCCGTCCTTTATCCGTCAGTCCGTCTCCCAACCGTGCGATTTACAATCAGACTTCGTACGCCCGTAGTCATTTCATTGCTACAAACTAACAAACAATGTTCAGGAATAGGAAAAAATTCCCCATTTAAAGTGAAAATGATTGGCAGTATTTTGTGTGTAAATACACAAAACGCAAGTACACGTAAATAACGAATATTAGCGATGTTCATATATTATTTTAATAACGGAAAAATAATTTTATTACATTTGCTATTGCACAGAAGCATCTCGTCTTTCCGACGTGATTATCAATATCTCTTCAGGGGAAATTTAACGATATTGTATTTTACACATTTAAAACCATTTAAAACATAAACACAGATATGAAAACAAAAAAACTATCAAAACAAAACACTCCGCAGACTACACAGTCTTCTAATGAACTAGGAATGAATGGGTTACACAAAGGAAAAGTTTAGAAGGATTTAATATTATCCGTCAGTTTGTCAAAAGTTAAAGCCTATTATGGTTTCGACGGACGGACAGAATTAATGGACACTTCTGATTGACGTACGGATGACGGACGGACGCATCGGGTTGTTGTAAATACTACCTTACTTCTCTCGACATATGTGAAGAATGTGGTGTACGGGACTCCAGTAACATCTGAGGAAGTTATACCACCACACTGACAAAGTACGGGACTCCAGTAACATCTGAGAAAGTTATAACACCACACCGACATAGTTCTAGACTCCAGTAACATCTGAGGAAGTTATGGAGCCACACCGACAAAGTACGGGATTCCAGTAACATCTGAGGTAGTTATCGCATCACACTGACAAAGTACGGGACTCCAGTAAATATCTGAGGAAGTTATTGCGCCACACCGAAAAAGTACGGGATTCCAGTAACATCTGGGGTAGTTATCGCATCACACTGACAAAGTACGGGACTCCAGTAAATATCTGAGGAAGTTATTGCGCCACACCGAAAAGGTACGAGACTCCAGTAACATCTGAGGAAGTTATTGCACCACACCGACAAAGTTCGAGACTCCAGTAACATCTGAGGAAGTTATCGCACCACACCGACAAAGTACGGGACTCCAGTAAATATCTGAGGAAGTTATTGCGCCACACCGAAAAGGTACGAGACTCCAGTAACATCTGAGGAAGTTATTGCGCCACACCGACAAAGTACGAGACTCCAGTAACATCTGAGGAAGTTATGGAGCCACACCGACAAAGTACGAGACTCCAGTATTTCTGAGGAAGTTATTGCACCACACCGACAAAGTTCGAGACTCCAGTAACATCTGAGGAAGTTATCGCACCACACTGACAAAGTACGTGACTCCAGTAACATCTGATGAAGTTATTGCGCCACACCGACAAAGTACGAGACTCCAGTAACATCTGAGGAAGTTATGGAGCCACATCGACAAATGGCTCTAGGTGGCACAGGATACCGAATTTAAGGGCGTTGGATACCAACAAATTAGCTATTTTATAATTGTACCAAATATTGTTCAACTTGTCGCATTGTATGAAATGACATTTTCCTTGAATAAAAATAAAATTGCACTTCAATATTTTAAATAAATTGATGTAAAATCCAATTTTTTTTCTGTTTTGGTGCAGTTATATAAACAAATACTAAGTCATGAACTTATGAAAATATTTACCACGTAAACTAATGCCGTGGGCTACCGCTTGACATATATGTAAAAACAAAATAACAGTTCGCGCATTTTAAAATAAATGTTAAAAAAATGCACAAGTTTTACAATTAAATTTTTTTTTAAATATGTATGGCCTGTTATTTTATGATCACATATGCATCACGTGGTAGCCCATGGCATTATTTTACTTTGTAAATTTTTTCATTTGTATATAACTTAGTAACTTATTTGTTATTATGGATGAAGCAAAACAGAAAATTTTTGGATTTTACATCAGATCATTTTAAAAATGGTGTAAAAAAATTTATTTGAGGGAAATTACATGATGCGGAATGCGTACAAGTTGAACAATGTCTGGTACAAATATAAAATAAATAAATTTTGTTGTCCTAAACACTTCACATTTTCCGAGGAAGAGTCCATGTCTTGGAATGCGTTGTTTGGCGACTGCGGTACATGACCTCAGCAACTCATCACCAGTCACCAGTTCAACTGCTTACACGCTGTCCACAGTTAACTCAGCAATTTTGAAATGAACCTTTGAAAATTGTCACTACCTGCATGTATTTTAACGGGCACACTAACTGGCATGCGCTCAGTAAAGTTGGTAATGACGGAGGGAAAGCAGTCGCATGTCTTAACGTTGAATTAAAAGTGTCAGGTATATAAGTGTAAATTTTAGCAAGTTAGTGCAATATTTANTAGTCGCATGTCTTAACGTTGAATTAAAAGTGTCAGGTATATAAGTGTAAATTTTAGCAAGTTAGTGCAATATTTAATTTTCTAGTCATTTCAAAGAGTTTGAACTGACCGACGTATGAATAAAGTGACCAGGCATGGAAATGTTGATTGTATATATGTGGAAGAATACACCACGTGCACACAAGTAGATTTCAAAAGTGCTCAGTTTACCGTGAACAGCCTATAGGTGTAAGTGTTCCAGTGTTTATAACTTCACCATCAAACATTATATTTACGGCGAAATAATACATGCCATTGATATATGAAGTTGAATTTTTGTGAACTTAAGTAATTATTTGGGATAAATTTTTTTTGGAAAATACGAATAAAATACTCGCAATGCTCAGTCTTAACAATGTCCATTGCTGCGTTTCGGGAAGTGAGCGTGTTGTCAAAACGCGTGTCTCATTTACACACGAAGATCGTGTCGTCTTGAAAACTCGCTGTAATACGACTGGCTGTGCTGGAAACAAAAATGGCAATTCAGCCTCACACATTTTTCGCTGGCAGTACCTGAATTATTCGCAGTGGAGGGGGCGTTGAAAAATTGTTCGCGCTGATAAGAAAAAAAACTCAATTATACGTAAACAAAAATCAATTTTGTAGTACGTAAACTTGTTATCAAGGCGTGATTATTTTTGGCATGTGTATTAACAAAGTTATATATACATTTTTTTTTGTTGGCTGAATGATTGTTCTCGTAAAAAGATTTTTAAGCATAGTAAAGGATGAAAGGTGAAACAAGTTTAAAAAATGTATTTTTTTCATCGCAAACAAGTCAACTGGAGTCAACATGTTTCTGGAAGCACATTAAAAAAAAGGACGCGTAGTTCTAAACTAATGGGGATTTGCAACTTTAAAAGCAAATGTTTTGCAAGAGTGATTCTCTTACGTCAAGATATTTCTAATGCCGTAAATGTGCGGCACTACTCACGAACAAAAGTGCATTATGGCAGGGAAAACTGTCGTGTTGAAGCACACAGTTATCATCTCCGAACTGATCTTATTCCGCAGACAATACACGATCGGTAAAAATGTCCTTATAGCTTTCCGCCTATAATGCATTCTGACCCAATGTACACAGTTGTGTACATTACACACGTGTGTGTAATTTCTGGTGTGTACTGCACACTGCGAAACTCAATGACCAATGATCTTACCTGTGGGTAAATGACTCGCAATCCGTATTACTGGTCAAAGTCATTAGTGGTTCACATAACTGTGTCCGAACATATAGCCTACAACTCATTGGCTGTGACAAGAACGAAACAAGTGTCGTGTCGACTTAACTAGAGCACGCATCAAAAACGTTTTTGTTTGCAACACATGAAACCGTGAATTAATGTCGGTCTGAAAGACTTTTAGTTTTTACGAGGGTACCAAGACTCTTCCTCGAAAAACACTCTTACACTGTCCCCCCACTCGCACTGAATTTCAAGGTAGGCACTATACAGGCTGGCACGTAGCGTTCACCTGGCATTCACCACACACATACCTGGCGACACACGATTTTCGCGAAAAGATTTCACGACCAGCTGTATTTCACAACACTTTAACTCAGATGATCTTTCGTGATTGGACGGTTTCCGCGTTTCGCGTATATGTGCCTGCGCGCCAATCACAGACGCTCAGTATTGAAGTTACCTAATTCTGATTGGCGAGTCGAGTAGGAAAGTGTCTTCATACAAAGACACGCGGCCAATAAGGAAAAGAAAACCACGTATATATCCGTAGGATATTGAAATCTAGCATGTGCGGCAATCTTTTCGTGGAATTTGTCCTTACATACCCCCCTATCAAAGTGTCAACTGGTATAGCACGATGCATTACTTCAAAACGCGCGTCTTTAGTTGGCCACATTCTGTACACAAGCAAACGCGGTGCTTTGTGTTCACAGGCGGAATGTGCTCTTTATGAACAGGTGCCTGAGCTTTGAACCACAGTTCTCGTGACTGCCGGTGCATTATCATTGTGCTACCTGCACAGTTCTCGTGACTGCCGGTGCATTATCATTGTGCTACCTGCACAGTTCTCGTGACTGCCGGTGCATAGTCATGGTGTTATCTGCACATATCTCGTGACTGCCGGCGCATAGTCATGGTAATATCTTTACAGTTCTCGTGACTGCCGGCGCATTGTCATGGTGCTATCTGCACAGTTATCGTGACTGCCGGCGCACAGTCATGGTGCTATCTGCACAGTTCTCGTGACTGCCGGCGCATAGTCATGGTAATATCTTTACAGTTCTCGTGACTGCCGGCGCATTGTCATGGTGCTATCTGCACAGTTATCGTGACTGCCGGCGCACAGTCATGGTGCTATCTGCACAGTTCTCGTGACTGCCGGCGCATAGTCATGGTAATATCTTCACAGTTATCGTGACTGCCGGCGCATTGTCATGGTGCTATCTGCACAGTTATCGTGACTGCCGGCGCACAGTCATGGTGCTATCTGCACAGTTCTTGTGACTGCATAATTCACGGGTGGTGGTACTACACGGTGACATGCGATGTTTCTGTGCCACGTTACTCGGTGTTCTCCGTCCCCGTGGGTCAACACACGTTGCCTACCTGGCTGTGGTTTGGTTTTGTTGTGGTTGTGCCTTTCTCTTCTCACTTCACAAACACATCCCTGATGATCATCTTCTACAACTTGAGAAGGGCGAAAATGATTCTGGCTAATTGCTTACTGATGTAGTAACCAGTAACTACACCACGTTCATAGTTGCTGAAGTCCCTTGCTCCTACCATTCTGCCGATATCACGTATTTTGAGCACGAACGAACACAAATCATCGCACTGAGTCAACCAAAACAATGTCACCAGTATGGCCAACCAAACCAATTAAGTCACACACATAAACAGTATTTTGCACTATATACATCATGAACAGCGTATAACTGACCATCATTGAGCTCTCAGCCTCTATTTATAGCTGAAGCGGCTGTCGTTCTGACACCAAGGCGCTTGTTTACGTTTACAAAGGGATGTCCAGATACTTCTGATAAGATAGTATGTAAGAAATCTTTCTGTTACCTCATTACAGTTATATCTGTAGTAGAATAGTTAATAAGAACATGCACTTTATTTAACAAGGGCTAATGGGAAGAAAGCAAAAAAAAAAAAAATCCTACTATCCCTTTAATGCCCATTGTAGACAATCGTCAACATGCTGCATAGGAAGCTTATATTTGACTAGTACTGTACTCTGCGAGGCTCAGTGCCCAATGATCTTCCCAGGTGGTTCCTGTTTCCTAAACCATGCTACTGCGCTACGTTATGACTGGTTCATGTCACTGATCGCCAAGCACAAAGACTACAGCTTAATGGTTGTGATAACGAAGCAAGTTCTTTGTCAGCTTAACTACAGCACGCATCAAAACATTTCTAATTTGCAACACCAGAAATTGTAGATGAAGTGGAGATAAATAAGGTAATACTTTTTTTTAAAGAAGGGCCAGCCTGTTACTATGTGATAAGAAAACGAAGGCGTGTGCCAGCAAATTGAATTTAATTTTATTTAGACATGGGTGTATACAATTTTATTTGTCNATAAGAAAACGAAGGCGTGTGCCAGCAAATTGAATTTAATTTTATTTAGACATGGGTGTATACAATTTTATTTGTCGATTTTCCTCAAGTATTTATTTCGATATTATAAATCGCCTAAACCATTTATAAACACTAACAATCCGGCACAGAGTCTTAGAAGTAGCGAAGGGACTTTCACCACAATTATTGACACAGAGTAATTTAAAACACAGAGGCAAAACAGTCGCTTACACCACGAAATGCAGCTGCACACGCCAGCAAAATGGCGTAAATGACCAGTAACATGTCGGAACGGCGTTCGTCAAACAGCGCCTGCTTACCTTTTCGCCAGCTGGCAGCTCAGCCAATAGGCAGTTTATCGCAGCATGCAGTAGCGAATCAGATGAAACATCCGTTCCCACAGCCTCGCGCAGCCAATCAGGGCATGGGTTCGCCCACATTAAAGGAACCACCACGCCATTTCGTCTCTGTGTACTTCTCTACTCTATAATTCGGTCTTTGTTTTCTTGCAGCTACTTTATTGGTCAAAAGTTGGAAGTAATGGAGACCGCGGTGTTGTAGTGGTTAGACTACTCGCCTCCCATCTAGGTGAACCGGCTTCGATTCCGGCGGGGTCTCTCCTGGCTTTTCGCATGAGGGAATTGTGCCGGAATCTCCCGTTTGCTCCTCGCATGCATTCCGGCACTGCTCCATACTCACCTTTCTTCGCTCACACCGGCTCTCAAGAGCCTTCCAGACCTCTCCACGCCACTCACTTTTCCTCTCGGCGTGGGATGACGGGCGACCACAAAGTGACACTCGAGTCTAAACCCGGCGACGAGCGAGCCACAACAGCGGCAGCTTTGTTGCTACTGGCTCCCGCCGTCGTCCGCTGCGTCACCCACGCTGTCAGTCTCTCCGTCAACAAACACCGTGAGCCAGCGGCTGGCTCGGGGAACGTTAAACTTGCCCGACAAAATTTTTCGCAAACGGGAAAACAAACACGTGGTCGTAAAGAGACGACGGCTTTGGCCAGAAACGTAAATTACATAATTTTTATTTCCTTCCAAGTCAGAGTGCTTCGTCCGACATTTTTACCGGAGCTCTTGTAACTGAGGTGCGACGTTGCAACATCAGTGTAGCGTGAAACAGCAGGTTTATCCTGTGTCACCCGCTCTGAGATCCATCTCACGAGCTTCTTTCCCTGACGGCTGTTCAAGTACCCAANGTGAAACAGCAGGTTTATCCTGTGTCACCCGCTCTGAGATCCATCTCACGAGCTTCTTTCCCTGACGGCTGTTCAAGTACCCAACATTTTTTCTGCGTTTTTATGGTATTTTGCGGTTTTGCGATAAAATATTGATAAATATTTGATTAAAATGTCAAATAAGTTTAAAAATGACCTTCGCGTACTTTTCTGTTAGTAGAATTATCCGCATTTTAACTTTAAAATTTGTGCCAAATAAATTTCAAATAATTGTACTAACACAATGTTTGATTTCAGCTAAAGTGTTTTTGAAGCTTTAGGGACACCACGGAAAAAATTTCTTTGAAGTGTGGCATTTTGTTCGCTTGATATTGGATATAACTTCTGGCTATTTTGGATATAAATTTTATTGTAAAAATTAAAATGAATTTATTGTCGAACCGCTAGAAGAAATTCCATGCATTGTCTTCATGTTATTCCAATTACATTAACAATTAATTTGAACTGTAGCCAAACACGCTGATAATGAACACAGGAAAGTTGTATCTGTCAATGTATACGATATTGAAGAAAATATTTCGGGTAAATATTTTTCACGAAAAACAGGTGGTTACGTAGACTAAAGACGAGGTAGCCCAATTATTCGTCTTCTGCGCACGTACCCAACACTGACCTACCCCAAACCAATACATCTGTCAAAGTCGCATTGTCAACGGTAACGGGAATGTTTGTTTATATTTTAATTTTCAAAAGACAAGCACTTTTATACGAATAAAATACTTTTACCAATTTTAATCTAATCAAACTACATTAAATACTGGTTAGAGGAAGTATACAAACCTCTTAAAACACTTTCTGTACTGCAGGGTAAGTTAAATAGCCAGGTGAGTATAGGGGTATTTTCGGAATTTTCTTTTTTTTATGTAAAAAACTAGGTTTACTTATTTATCCTTATTGCACATGTNGCAGGTTTATCCTGTGTCACCCGCTCTGAGATCCATCTCACGAGCTTCTTTCCCTGACGGCTGTTCAAGTACCCAATATTTTTTCTGCGTTTTTATGGTATTTTGCGGTTTTGCGATAAAATATTGATAAATATTTGATTAAAATGTCAAATAAGTTTAAAAATGACCTTCGCGTACTTTTCTGTTAGTAGAATTATCCGCATTTTAACCTTAAAATTTGTGCCAAATAAATTTCAAATAATTGTACTAACACAATGTTTGATTTCAGCTAAAGTGTTTTTGAAANTAGTAGAATTATCCGCATTTTAACTTTAAAATTTGTGCCAAATAAATTTCAAATAATTGTACTAACACAATGTTTGATTTCAGCTAAAGTGTTTTTGAAGCTTTAGGGACACCACGGAAAAAATTTCTTTGAAGTGTGGCATTTTGTTCGCTTGATATTGGATATAACTTCTGGCTATTTTGGATATAAATTTTATTGTAAAAATTAAAATGAATTTATTGTCGAACCGCTAGAAGAAATTCCATGAATTGTCTTCATGTTATTCCAATTACATTAACAATTAATTTGAACTGTAGCCAAACACGCTGATAATGAACACAGGAAAGTTGTATCTGTCAATGTATACGATATTGAAGAAAATATTTCGGGTAAATATTTTTCACGAAAAACAGGTGGTTACGTAGACTAAAGACGAGGTAGCCCAATTATTCGTCTTCTGCGCACGTACCCAACACTGACCTACCCCAAACCAATACATCTGTCAAAGTCGCATTGTCAACGGTAACGGGAATGTTTGTTTATATTTTAATTTTCAAAAGACAAGCACTTTTATACGAATAAAATACTTTTACCAATTTTAATCTAATCAAACTACATTAAATACTGGTTAGAGGAAGTATACAAACCTCTTAAAGCACTTTCTGTACTGCAGGGTAAGTTAAATAGCCAGGTGAATATAGGGGTATTTTCGGAATTTTCTTTTTTTTATGTAAAAAACTAGGTTTACTTATTTATCCTTATTGCACATGTNATATAGGGGTATTTTCGGAATTTTCTTTTTTTTATGTAAAAAACTAGGTTTACTTATTTATCCTTATTGCACATGTTATTTTTTACAGTTGTAAGGTAAATTTCTTTTACTGGCAATGGGAACAACTATTCCTCTTTACCCTCTATATAATTAGTTTTGTCATAGTTTTACTTATTTTGTCCTCTTACGGGGTTTATAATTCAATAGCTATGTTTGTAACTAATGAACACTCAACGTGGATAGCGGAAGCTGACGTGCACGGGAATTGTTCTGATTGGCCGCCAGAGACGTGTTTACCAGTTGGAGGTGGCAGAGAGTTAATATCGGTGATCAGCAGGAGCGGCTGCAGTTGCGATTTTAGCCGGCCACATCGCGAGTCGGGCATTAGATTAACCGCAGCTGACTGGCTGTGACTCGTGTGTGTTTGTGTGAGCGGGTTTTACGAGCTGGGCGGTTGCATGTTAAATAAATTCAGCTGCGAGCGGCGATCAATGGGGCGTTGNGTGTGAGCGGGTTTTACGAGCTGGGCGGTTGCATGTTAAATAAATTCAGCTGCGAGCGGCGATCAATGGGGCGTTGTGGGAGGGGGAATGCACGTAGCTCTTGCCTGTCGGAGAGCGGCGGGAATCGGCCGCGGTTTTCAAATTCTTCCAACTCGACGGCCGTTAGTCGCTCGGGAAACGATTTATACCAACACGCCTCTACTGTAAAATATCTTGCTCCTATCTATTTAATTTTATACTGTAATCTAGTACAGGCTGTTCACGATAAAGTGTGCGATCTTGAAAGCCCAGCTTAAGATCTACTTGTACGCACGTTGTGTATTCTTTCACTGGATGTAAAATTTACGCTGTAGTAGGCCTGATAACTTTATTCACGCGTTGGTCAAGTTGAATTACGAAATTATGAGAAAAGGTATTATTTAACTAATTTCCTAATTCTTACACTTATTTGTATTTTAAAAAATCAGAAAGAAAAACTAATAATATCAGTATTCACATACGTTTACCTAACACTTTAAATTCTACGCTGAGAGATGGAACTACTTTCTCTCCATCGTTACTAACTTTACTGAGCCGATGCCAGTCAGTGTGCCGGTTACAATGCTATGAAGGAAGGGGCAGTGCTATTTTTCACAGGTTGATCACAAGAATACTCAAACAACAGTAAAAAACCATTAAGGTGGGCCTACGATTGACTTAACAAAAACATTAAGCAGTGTGCTTATAATATGACTCAATGTTTACAAGGTTCATGACTAGTGTACGGACGTGTGCGTTCTTGACTTGACTTAAGTTATCGTTATATTTTATATATTAAGTACAAGTCAAGACGAAGTAGCCAGTCAGAGCACAGCGACAGTTGTTGGCGGGAAGCTGTATTTCCGTCTTGAATTTAGGTTATTTCATGTCGTGAAATGGCAGCCAATGAATATGTCGGGTGACAGTATTATTCTATATGCAATGAACGATTAAGGGGTGACGGTATTTTCTATATTCAAAGAACTGTCCCGTATGTTTTAGTTCTTGGAAAAAGTTATTAAATCCGCTTTTATTTAACCTTTTTCAAATTTATTGGCCTCACTGCCCAATGCTGTCATAAGCGTCTCTGTTATAACATATCGCGAGNAAATTTATTGGCCTCACTGCCCAATGCTGTCATAAGCGTCTCTGTTATAACATATCGCGAGCTTTTCAAAACTATTACATAAGCAGTAACCATAAATAATAAAATATATGTAAATATTCTTCACCCTTGTAAATTTTTACAGGCTATAACGGCTGTTTTTTTCTACTGTTCTAACTGGCTAGACTTAATAGTTGCTAGATCAATTGTGAACTGCTAAACTAATTTCCCATCTACTTATCGAGTCATAAGTCCGNGCTAGACTTAATAGTTGCTAGATCAATTGTGAACTGCTAAACTAATTTCCCATCTACTTATCGAGTCATAAGTCCGAGTTTTAATTCTTCAGTATTGATCCGTAAACAAACCTTCAAGGGAGTGTGCGATGAATAAAGGTATAGGCTGTTCACGGTTGAGTATTTTTGAAAGTCCTGCTTCAGATCTACTTCACTCCGCATTGTGTATTGTTACGCCATACGTAAAATAAACATTGCCATGAGTCTTATCCCTTTAAACATGCGTCGGTCAAGTGTAATTGGAAAATTTTCAGGAAAGTAAATATTTTATAAAATTGCTAATTCTTACACTTATATACATATAAAAAGAGAAATCAAAATAAATAACTTCAGTATTCACAACACTTTCTATCCAACGTCAAGGCATGGAACTACTTTCCCTCCGTCGTTATAGGCTCATGCCAGTCACCGTGCCTGTTAAAATACATGTAGGTACGGACAGTGACATTTCTCAAAGGTTGATTTAAAAAGTGCCCAAGTAACCGTGAACACCTTATAGGTGAATTTTGCGTATTCATTTGTAAGCAGCGCGGAGGAACTAAGTACGCATAGGCAAAATGGCGTGGTGGTTGTGTCGACGCGGGAGTGGTCTGTCTGTGATGGCCGCACGAGCCTCTGGGAAGGGCTTTGTGTCCTACTGGCTAATGCGTGTTGCAAGAGATTTCTTATTGGTCGAGCTGCCGACAGGCGAGTAAGTTACCAGGTGCTGATTGGCGAACGGCATTGCAACATGCTACTGCCCAGTGACATAATTTTGCTCGAGTGTGTGGTTGGAGTTCATGATGCAAACAGCGATTTCCCCTCTGTATTCTTAAATACTCTGTGTTTATGTCGTCCGCAGTATGCCTGCATATACCGGCCTTTCTGGTCGTAACTTTGATTACTCACTCTCTACATTCTTCATTACCCTTTTCCTTTGTAATGACTTATTCATTCAGTGGAGATCTCTGTTTGTTAATTACATTTTTTGTTGACAGCAGCTAACTTTAGCTTGCTTCATTTTGTACGTTTTCCGTATGTTGTGATCCACATTTTTTCGACGTAAATACAAGCGTACTTCCAGAAAATGTAAATTCTAACAACTTCGGTACCAGGGATGGTTCACAGCGAACACTGACCTCCCCCCCCCCCCAAAAGAAAACATTATATTGACGTGAAAATATCCTGTCGATGTTTTAAAACTAAAATTAAATCATATCAGAATTGTATAACGTACTGATTTTAACTGTATAATTTGAAGCTGTTTCCTAACATTAAAATGATGTGACAGAGCTCCCATCCCAAGCTAAGACTCACTCGCATGTGGAACTCGTGCCGGGTGATGCCGCTAGTCGGCGGGTTTTCTCGGGTCTTTCCCATTTCCCCTGTTCTTGCATTCCGGCGCCGCTCCGTACTCATCTCGCTTCACCTTCATCGGCTCTCAAGACCTCGATGTTAACAGCCACTTGAATCTCTCCACTCCACTCTATGCCTGCACGTGCACAGAGGGGATCCCCCCCCCCCTTGACAATTAAGACACGGCTTCACCCCGTCTGCAGAAATTCGTCGTTTTCGTGTCATAATTTCAGTTTTGGAAGTATTATTGAAAATGTTTCATTATAAAAAATGTATAACTGATCTACTAGTTGTTTAATACGTCTGTATATAATTTTCACTGTGTGTTATTTCCTGATTGCAAAAAGGCAGGAACTTATTTTAAAATATAAATATGTTATTGACTTTTTACAACAAGTAGAAAACGCAATTAAAATTACGCACAAAAATATTAAACAACTCGTAAAACTTAAATTTTCTGTAATTGTACATTTTCAGTAATTACTATGAATCCGAAATTATGACACGCGAAAACGAAGAATTTCTGCAGACGGGGTGAAGCCGAGCCATACCACGAAAGTAAAGACAACTGCTAACAAGGCTTCCTCTTGTACTGTTGTCGATTACAATGTAGAATGTTTATACTATAACTAGACTGTGGTTAACTTAGATTGTATTCACGTTAATATCAAAGTGAAAGAGAAACATCGACAAGAACCATGAAATATGTCACTTCTAAGCAAATACTTTCTCCAACGCGTATAACACAAAAAGAACTAAAATTCAATTGCCAATATTAAAAATATTTCATAATTAATAAGATGTTAAACCGCACTACTAATTTTCCAAATTGCTGCAAACATTACTATAAGTAATACGGTAGGTTTTTACGTAATAATACATGCAGATGCAGACAATTGATTCAATTGTTAATTTAAAACAGTGAATCTAGTTCTACGAAAAGAAAAAGACTCAAATTACTATAAAATTGAATTTTTTAACAAACAAACTTCGACAAACATTACCATTGTAAACCAAACATCTTAGCAATGATTTTATGTTAGAATATTTTGTGATTACAATAATCTCTGAATAGTATAAAAGAAAGTCGCTTATCTGCGTCTGTCTGTGTATTCGTTTAGTACTTCTAAAATACTTAATGGATTTTGATGCGGTTTTCAACATCATTTAGACAATTTCTTGAGAAAGGTTTTGGTGCATAATATATTTATATTTAATGTAAGGATAATAGAGAAATGTCAAACCGTTTGTAATAAAGTGATAAAAAAACAGCTTTTTGGATGCTTACATGGCTTGCGCTGACTAAACCATAAGATATACATCAAATTAATGTACTACAGAATTGTATCTCTCAAAAAGATCTACAGAAAAGTCCGCATTAGCATATGTTTCTATATTTTAAGGATGACCCACAGTAACCATTTTTGTCTTTTAAAGTATCGCTGTAAAAACTAAATTGTTACCTAGCGAAGCCGGGCCGGTTCGCTAGTAATATATAAAAGCGAATTCATATAATTATTTGTGCAGAATATAGAGATCACGCATTTAAATTTCTTCTTGGGCTTTTTCTGCAGTAGTCTTTGTATTTAAATTTATGTACTTCTTACCATTATATTTATACCTACCATTTACGGAGGTTATGTAGGCCTACGTATAGTTTTAAAGTAATAAGAAACAATTTCAGCCTTTACTAGCCATTATTAAAACTCAAATTCGTTCATTTTGCGAAGAAAATGTTTTTGTGTATTTATCTAGCGAATAACTGCACACGGATAAGTGAAATACGTTTGTATCTACGGGAACAGGTCTCACAGACAGGTACAGGTAAGTAACGGCGATTGTGGGCTGTGATGGGCTCAGGTAAGGTTACTTCTACTCAGGTTAGGAACAAAACGAGATTTCTTATGGGAGAATTTGGCATAGGAAAAATTTCCACCGCTAGGTGCGCAATGTTCCGAAAAGTAATTTTAAATTAAAATTTTAAGCTACGTGGATAAAAAAAGCGAAAGATTTTACTTGGGTACGAAGTTATTTTGTATTTGATTTATGATTATTGCAAGTATCCTATTCTTTAACGCATAAAATAGAGAAACCCCGGTACAAATGAGACTCTAGCGCTTACCTGGTGGCGAAAATTTTTTGTTTGCCAAACTTTTAACATTTATATTCCCAACCTGAGTAGAATTAACCGTAGTTAGAGCCATTAGCGCGTGATCTCAGCGCACGAACTTCTTTATTAATGGGAGAAGTCAACTTAGTATCAACATTTAATGTTTATATTTATGCCCAGAATCTGTTTTTTCCGTAGTTGCAATCGTAGTTCTCAATCTCGCCACCGTAGTAGCTACCGCTACGGATGTGTGTGCAGATTCGTTATGGCGTGTTATAGAACGCACGTATGAGTAAGATAACAGACACGGAACACGTCAACGGAAGAATCTAACAAATCGGGATGAACATGAGCTTTCCTACAATACACGGGAACTTAATTGTTTCCAAATGTATTAAATTAGAAGATGATATTCTGACACAAACTAAACTTTATAAAATAAACACATAAGTGTAATATTCATATAATAGTGAACGTTTCATGAATAGTGGTGTAGTATATTGCCAAGGCGTTTCACTGAAGTTAATTAAAAAGTAACTTACTGTCCGCGGCCGCGTGAACTGCATGCAGTCACTAATATACTTTACCGAAGGACTTATTCGTAGCACACATTAGTAGCTTTGCCCTCAGGTGCTGGGATCACCAGTTGCTAGGTGAGTTTTCTCTGGAGCAGGCCACGTACAGCTGCCCAGGTGAGAAACATTCCTCACTCAGATCTCTCCCTGGCACCACTTGCGACTGTTTCTGAACCTCACTTATAGCCACAGCGAAGCAGTCTCTTAAATTCGAAAG
Source organism: Clitarchus hookeri (assembly GCA_002778355.1). NCBI lineage: Eukaryota > Metazoa > Arthropoda > Insecta > Phasmatodea > Phasmatidae > Clitarchus > Clitarchus hookeri. The sequence continues at coordinate 298,298 of NQII01000521.1, read as the reverse complement.
TTTAACGCGTTAGGAATGAGTGGTATGTGCGTTATGTAAACTTACTCCCCCCCGAGCACATCCTGTGAAGACTGTGGCCTCGATTGCATCTTTTAGCCAAGTTTTCACTTGTAACCTGGTGATATTGCAACGTTTTGGCAGTAATCCTACTTTCAAATAACACTTTATTCATCTCGCAGCATAGAACTCGAATTAACAACACACCGACGATAAAAACATTTTCAGAATCGTGTAACGCCGTCTGAGGAACAATTTATGTCTAACTACTAAGAGATTAAAGTTCAGACAGGCGTTTGTTAAGTGAACAATAAAACTATTAACAACGCCAACTTTGTGGCTGTGCACGGACAAGGTTCGTCAAGTCGCAGAGGGAAGATACAAGAGTCCCTATTTTCTTGGCGACAGGCGACAGGCGACCGGTTCACGCGTACTGAGAACGTCACGGTTCGTGGTTATCTGTCAGATAACAGCGACATTTGCCGTGAAAGGTCGCGGCGACAGCGGAAGAAACGATAACACGGATTAAGCAGTTTTTATTGAATGACGTTTATCGCACTCCTGAAGAGAAAGCAGTAAATGGCTCGAGCTCTATTGGTCCTAGCACAGATATCTATATGCTTTTGTCGTTGCACACTCTCTTAAGGCTGTTCAAGTGTATGAAATATTTATCTGCATATTTAACATATTTTGCGGTTTTGCGATACAGTATCAATAACTAACTGATAAAATTACCAAATCAGTTTAAAAATAACTCTTGCGTACTTTTTTTGGCAGAATTATTAACATTTTAACCTTAAAATTTGTGCCAAACGAATTTCAAAAGTTATACGAGCAGTGTTTGACTTCAGCTTAAGTATTTTTTTTTTAAGATTTAGGAACGCCAGGAACAAATTTTTTAGAAATGTGGCATTTTGTTCCGCTGCGATTAGGATTTATCTCCTGGCGATTTCGGATTTCAATGTTATTATGAAACTTAAAATAAAATTATGGCCGAACCACTTGAATAAATTCCGTGAAATTTCTTCATCTTGTCCTAATTACATCAACAATTAATTTGAACTGTAGCCAAACATGATAATTATGCGAAACCTTAAATTTGTATGCAAATACTTATAAATTAGAAATTCCTGTATTTTACGTTATTAATTTTTGAAAATTAATTTTCCATGGTTTTTGATACTTTTATCAATGTACTACTTGATGTCATCTCTAAATAGTATAAAACAAAGTCGCTTATCCGCGTCTCTCTGTGTATTCGCTTAGTACTTCTCTACTTGATAGATTTTGATGCGGCATTCAACATCATTTAGAGAATTTATTGAGAAAGGTTTTGGTGTATAATTCATTTATATTTAATGTAAGGATAGTAGAGAATTGCTGAACCGTTTGTAATCAAGTCGTAAAAACCCGCTTTTAGGGCGCTTACATGGCTTGCGCTGACGAAACCATGAGAGATACATCAAATTAATGTACTACAGAATTATAGCTCTCAAAAAGGTCTACAGAAAAGTCCGCGATAGCATATGTATATATTCTAAGGATGACCCACAGTAACCATTTTTGTCTTTCAAAGTATCACTGTAAAAACTAAATTGTTACTGGGCGAAGCCGGGCCGGTTCGGTAGTAAAACTTAATTATGATATATCCTAAATACATCGAAAACCATTTTTGGCACTTGAACACCCTGAAGAGAGCTCTGGCCGAAGAATGACAAGCTGGAAAGAGCGACTGAATCATTTTTAAACAAAGTTACTTTTCGCAAAAATATTTGTTGCCATGATGTTTAAGGTTTTCGCCTATATGGAGCTGTTTTCCGTGTTTGAGACTAAAAAGCGTGAAAGCGATAAGGGTAACACTGCCACACGCATCATGAGCGCCACCGCCTCTATGGGCAGGCCCCTGAACCATTGAACTAGCCTGCAATGTTCTCATCGCACTGTGTGCACCTACGGGACTTTCAGAGGTGACCATATTATTTTATTGGTAGAAAGTCTGTAGGAAGATTCAATGCAGGCCCTTCAGTATTTTTGTATGACTAATATGTTTTGAGATACAACGATTTAAAAAGCCAATTTTAGCTATGTCCGAGTGCTGTGAAATGGTGTTTCTAATGTGCGTGTCGTTATGAAGGCTATCAACAGCCCTCGTCTGAAGTGTGTGTTTTCGTAGATGAGCACAGTGGACGCACGTTTGACAGTTTATTAAGAAAACTCGTACTTCAAACGCAGTTGAAGTGCCTAGTGGGCGGGAGGGAGCCTTGCAGACACTCCAGCTTCTGTGTGTTGGCGAATGCATTTCTAACACAGCTGGTTTGTAAGCAGGTGAACGACGAACCAGCAGAACCAGAGTACAGTAGTTGAAATCTCTCAGAGCCAATCAGAAGACGAGATAGCTTTTAACTCGGGAGACAAGCTGCAGACATTATCTTTCATGTTTCCCGAGTAAAACAGCTATCTCGTATCATAAGCAACCTATCATTTCGTGTTTCCAAACAGTTAGAAACCCAAATATTTCGCATTATGAGACGCTATCAAGCTAGCATGCAAAGTTCTTTATACGTTCGAGCAGAGGTCACTTGTTCATTGGCTGCCGCCTTAAAGGGTATTCACGATAAAATGAGCACTTTTGAAATCAACCTTTGAAAATAGTCACTGTCCCTAACTGCTCATAGTTTAACGGGCACACTGACGTGCGTGCGCCCAGTTGGTAACGGCGGAGAGGAGATAGTTCCATGTATCGACGTTGAATTTAAAGTGTTAGGTTTACATTTGTGAATATTGAAAAATTTTGTTTTCCTTTTTGATTTCTTAAGTACATATAAGTGTATGAAATAACAAATATGTAAAATGTTTACTTTTCTAATAATTTCACAATTTCACTCAGCAGTCGCGTGAATAAATTGATTAGGCTCATGGCAATGTTGATTTTACATTTAGCGGAAGAATATGCGATGTACATGCAATTAGATTCTAAGCAGGGCTTTCCGAGTGTGCTCAGTTTACCGTGAACATCCTATAGACAGAATTCATTATTCTGTTTAAGAGGGGTCAGTCCCCGCCATATTGGATGTTTTCGCAATAAGTTCCATTTAAGAATGTTTGACGAAATGTTTCGAACGTCATGGCATAAATAATAGCTTCTAAAGCCTTATATAACTATTGCATCTCTACTGACGTTATTAATTTTTGACTAATGACTGCCAGCGAGAAACAAATAAATTTTTCTTGCATGCGGTTATAAAAATCATACTGGAGAGAGTAGTCAAGCAATATATAATTTATAACATGTGCAAAGTAATGCCTTATGCCTTGCCGACGCCCAAAATATAATATAAAATCTGCGATGCAAGTTACGGAGAAATTAACGCAAATCCAAGATGTTGGGGACTGGATCCACCTTAGCCACGCGGAACGAAGCTACCAGAGATCTGGATGTTTCTACTATCGACTCTGAGTTTTCAGGGCGAGTAGGATGAGCGGAGGTTCAATGACACACGTCCAACTAATATATACTTGCATGCAGTCTACCTTGGCACAGAATCATAACGCGTTATCACAGGGTCTTTGATGAAGACAGCACTACGCTGTAATGTACAGTCCTGTACAAATACGAGCTAGAGTCACTTGGACTGTGCACTGGCTGCGGCCACATTTAGAACTCGAGCTCATCTCCCACGCGGTCACAAGGGTTGAAGCCACCCGAGTTCAGGGTGACTCTAAAATGCAGTGGAACTCGACGCTGGTTGTTCCCACAGTCTCTCAGTTCCTCACTAGTATCTGATATATACAGACAATTAGTACTACGTTTAAAAGATTCCCCCTATTAAAAAAAACAAATAAAAGCTTAGGAGTAAAGCAGTAGAATAAAAATATCACATTAAAACACAGCTAAGAATCTCAGTAAACGCTCAGAAAAATAAATAACACACCAGAATGCTATCCAACTAGGTTACATTACACCATAAATTATTGCAGCTCCAAGGTCCTTAATCACACCTTTACATCGGCTGGACGAAATAGTTTAAAATGTAACAAATGCGCTTTCTTAATCACGTAATTATTCGTCAGAATGAAATTTTTAGCAAAACAGGATTGCCCCAAAAAAACCCACCTGCCAAAGGCAACGTCAGCCACGTGTCCCACATGCGAAAATCGGGATTTATCCTTGTCATTATACGAGTCCAACTTACAGTGGCGAGAAGTGAGAGGTATGACCACTGCACTACATGGTGGCACCCGATACATTTTTACCATCGGTCATCAGCAGGGGCGCCTGATTTTTTGCTAATAATAGTCCCACAAAGTCTGCATTTCGGTATCCTACTTGCACACCTGCAGTTTTCCTCTGGTTAATGGCGGAGTGTCTTGGTCAGGAGACAGTGTAGTATTTGACTGAACCAACCATAATTACGTTTCTCCGACTCTGAACGTCTGTGATTCGCGGGCTGGCACCTAAGATGTGTAGCAGTTCAAAATCATCGAATCACAAATATCTATCTGATTTAATATTTTTTAATACATCAATACAGTAACTGTTTTCGCACAACTCGGGTACTGCTGCCACTATTAAAATATATACTACACTTCCCCTGATAGGTATGCAGCAAGTGATTTAAGTACGCATAGCTGACTCCAAACGGCCAGGTGCGAAAGACTAAATCGTCAATTTGACATGTCATAACGCAAAAAGTGCGCGATCTAAAATTTTTTTACGGCAGATGATAGTACTTGTAAGTAATATGTATTTAAAACAAATATAAAATAAGGACTTTTTTGGTTGCTACCACTTTTAAGAGGAAGGTATTTCCGCCATTTTGGATTTATCTGTATTCCTCCATAACTTAATTTTTTCACATATAATTTTTAAAAACCATGCTTGTAAATGTAGATGAAACATTTTAACAGTTATTTCAAGATCTTACTTCTTTTTCTAGAAAGATTCGTTTCACAACTGGAACCATAATAGAAGATCCCCTCATTATTAAAACATTTCTGTCCCAAGTAGAGAAATTCCGACGTATCTGAAAACGTAAAATCTTCAAGAATTACTTTAAGTAGCCTTCCCTGCCAAGTCAAGCATAGTTCTCGCATAAATACATGTCAAAATCACAGTCTTACTGTGTAAAAATTATCCCAATAATGAAAACTAACTTACGTACAGTGATGGTATGATTAACACTGAAATAAGATACCGAGATATACTTCAAGACGTTTATAAAATCGCACAAGGAAGTGCTTTTACAGTTTCAAAAAATTGCTGAAAATAAGGAAATTCTTGCATATTTTTCATTTTTGGGTAGCCTTGAATTATTGTAAAATAACTTTTGTTAAGCACACTCTAAAATTAATTAAGACAAGACCTTTCCGTTACCCTTATTAAATGTTCTGCAAATAGTTTGGTTTATTTTGTTTGTACATAATAAAATCAGTAATATTTTGACTTTGACACGTCATTTTGCAAAAACCATGTGATATAAAAAAATTCTTAGGGTAAAGTAGTCACAGATAATATCTACAAGTGGAACAGCATGCAGTACAGATATAAAATAACAAACATTTCCGTGACCAACTCCCTTAAGGTGTAACTCCATCAGCTGGATTCTTTGATTTTCTTTATTATTAGACAGTTTGAAGAAAATATTCCGAAAGTAAGTCTACCACGTTCTAGTTAATGACCTTACCCTGCCCATGATATTTTACAGACGTAAAAACTGAACTGCAAACTCATAATTATGCCACAATATATATTCTTCTAAATTTTGATGGAGTTGATATTGTGACATAATTATGGGTTCGTAGTTTAGTTTTACGGATGCACAGCAGTGTGAAATAAATAGTCAATTCGCTATAGACGTACTTTCAAAAATTTTAAATTTAAAATATGAATAAGCAAGAAAAAGCAGGAATACAATATGTTGGGTGAAGTTTGCCCTTAATTGGTCACCACATAAGTATTATTAAACGCCCCAAGGTCACATTCTGCCAAAATAAAGCATTGCGACGGTGATGTAAAACAGCTTAAACAAGCTGCGCGTGGGTTCTGTTCCCTCATAATTTTAAGCGATGGCTATAGGATTTTAATACAGCAATTTGTTCACCAAAGTGAACTATAGTTTAAAACACTGTTTCACAGAAGAATACATATCGTAAACAGAAGACTACTTACAGGGATCTTCGCTGACTTTGCAACTTTACAACGACCACATCTACGTTTCAACAACCCTTTATGAATGGGCAAAAAATGTCGACTTTCATTCCCACCCTGAAAACATTTTGCAATGAAATATTGCATAGTTATTTAAAAATTGGACTAGACACAACTGCTTACAATGGTCCCCATATGATAACTACAGACTGGAAAGGGAGGTAAAGGCTATTCACGGTAAAGTGAGCACTTTTAAAAGCCCTCTCATTTGGGAATAGTCAATAAATGTATTTTATTGTAGCCTTGGACGTTAACTTTCCGAGTGCGGACAGACCAATCTGCAGGCACTCCCTCCCACCTGCCGTACCACCGTCGTCTAATTGTTTCCTTTCCCGGGGAGAAGTGGCCCGACATTGGCGGAGCTCCCAAGTCCTCAGTTACAGCGGCGCTGCTATCGCAAGTGCCTACCGTGGAGAGCCTATACTCACCAGACTTTCCGACGCCAGCCTGTCCCAGCACCATGACCTTGAGCGGCTTCTGGCGAGGGCACAGGCCTATCTTGCAGAGCGAGCCGCTACTCATGCTGACTGTGCCCCGGCCCCGCACTCATGCTGCAACACAACAAGCCACCACTACACAATCCTCTCATCACTACCTACTCACATTTATCATCTCTATTTCAATTAAAATACAAATGTCACAGATTTCCATGTAACTCACGCAACTCTTATGAAACGACATAATCATTTTTTGTTTTTAACCCTTTCATGCCTGTGTAGACAATAGTCAACATGTTGCAAAGGAAGCTTATATTTGACTGGTACTGTACTCTGTGAGGCTCAGTGCCCAGTGATCTTCCCTGTGGGTAACTGATTCCTAAACCATGCTACTGCGCTACGTTTTGACTGGTTCATATCACTGATCACCAAGTACAAAGACTACAGCTTATTGGTTGTGATAAATAAGCAGGTTCTTTGCCAGCTTACGTACAGCACGCATAAAAAAATTCTAATTTTCGATACCATAAATTATAAATTAATGTGGGAATGAAAGGGTTAACAAGTGAAACAAACACGTACGTTCGCGGTATCTCCACAATTTTTAAATCAAACCTTTGAAAAATTTCTCTATACAGGGTGTTTGATTTTTTCCTAAATATATGACGTATCGCAGGTGTTTTATACTTCTGTTAAGATAAAAGAATTTTTTTTAATTGGACTTATATTTTATCGTAAAATACAACAATTCATTTATAACTTTGTGAATAAAGCAGGAAGGAAACAGGCGTGTTTGCAATGCCTAGTAACTAAATACGTGCAGAATTCGCGTTATCTTTGGGCGAGAGGATAGACTCCACTGCAAGTGAGCACAGTCCGTGGTTTCATTGGCCGCTGCACTTAAATAAACGTCACCTAACTTCTTGATCTCCTTCAAATAAATTGGCCATTTCACCGCTGAACCAATATTACTGGCTCAAGAGTTCTAGGCGTGCCAGACATACTTCCTACCAACGACTGAAGTCGGTCCAACGCACAGTGAGTTGTAGTTCAGTTTGTCTTAAATAATAACGCGTATATTGCAGGTCTCTACTAGTAAGAAATAGTTCTCATGCAAAATATTATTAGATTTAGTACGCGCAAATACGGTGTGTTGTCCCATCAGTGTAATTTTCTATACTTGGTTAAACTTTCTTAACATGAGGCGGAGAAGCAGCCTGGAAGTAGAACTTCCGCCGGGCTTCAGAAAAGTTGGAAGTAACGGCGAAAATACAACGAAATTTCCCTAGGAGGTATGAATGCAGTACAATTTAAAGATAACAAATCAACACCACGGTGATAAAAGTATGCTTACAAAGTTATAAACAGTCACTTTCTGCATTTATAAATAATAAACTATTATGTTCATGATCTAAGGAAGTTCGTTACTTGCTAGCTTAGCATTTAGTAAGTTTCGTTACCTACAAAATATTAGAATGCTTGAAGTAAAAGTTTTAATATCTGACACGTGGCGTAATTAGGAGTATTAAGTAAAGTGGCGCTGTCACTAACCCCCCCCCCCCCCCCCCCCCCCCCCCCCCCCCCNGACCCGTGTCTTCCGTTCACGCATACCGAGGTCAAGCCGAGATGATGTAGCGCGTCCAGTCAATAAAAAAATAACACCGGCCAATTTTTTATTGAGTATTTTTGTTTATTATTCTAATAGGGGAAAGTTTTTCTAAGCTTATGCTGTTCATGATAATATGTGGATGCTCTACAAACTTACATCCAGGCCACTGGCATATGAAAATACAAGTAACGTTATTTTTTAAAATAAAATAGCAGTAGTTTTCGTGTAATGAACTTAAAAATAAAAAATTCTTGTCACCTGTCGCCTTATAAACTACGGCTGCCAGTAAGATAAAGCACGGATATATTTTTATTGGTTCCGATGTATCACAAAACGTCGGCATTGTATCGATATCAGTACAGTTCCGAACAAAACATTTGTTTGTTGCAACACATAAAATTATAGCTATATCTGTGACTGAAAGTGTTAAGTGGTTGTAACCAATTTAGAAACAGTGAAAAGGACTTTAATTTTAATTAAGATAGACAATAAATATGGCGCTAACTGAGATTAACAAAAGTGATGGTGGAGATAGGTAGTTTAATGTTGTGAATAAAAGATGTGTGTCTATTAAAACCATTACAAATAAATTAAAATAACCAAATTTAATTATTTTTAAAAGACATACAAACATTACAGACTAGGATACTGCCCTCTGGCGTCTTGTAACAATATTTTCACTACAGATCTATTTGTAAACAATGTGTACCCAGGGTCTTAGACTTGCAGATAAAATATGACGATTGTGAATTTCTCTGGAACACAACTTACAAGTTTGTAAGTTTGTGTTACGTACTGGCTACAAGGGCGCGATTTCATTGGTAGTATAAGATCGACACTGCTGGCTACCAGTAGGCGCGTATTACAGAACTAGAGATAGCGATTTCTCGCGAAAAAATAATACGAGTAGGCGGTAGACTTCAACAATACAAGCACCCAACAGCAATTAGCTTACTGTCATGGTTGCTATCTGCTTGAGAAGGCGTTTTCATGTTTGACCGGGCCACTGAGATCTCGGCAATATCGGTACTACTCCTACGTGATTCGTGTGCAGACAGTTAACACGTTTCAAAAAGTTATTCTGCAATCCAGATAGGTAAAATACCCTAAAGTGTTTTGAAATATAACTTGTCACATTGGCACTTCTTGTTGCATAAATGTCGGCGGCGTGACCTTGAAGCAGCGGTGGCGTGGGCGTGGCCAGCCTGGATCGCGTGGTCAGCAGTGTTGGCGGGAGAGGTTGGTAACAAGAACTGGTGAGCGCGCGCCTCAGACTGTCAGCTCACATCGCCGACCTCACTGCCACGCAGAGTAGCCAACAGCGCAGAAGCGAAACAACGTAGCCCTTACTTATACGCACGGACAGCATCATTTCCCTTATAATTTACTATAGGCTGTTCACGGGTAACTAAGCAGTTTTGACATCAACCCTTGAAAAACACTTATATTACGGTACACAATCATTGTACACTTGATCACTGTCAAATTCTATACAATTCCCAGTGGGAGGGCACAGTTGAAAACAACTATACATTCCATCTCAAACCCCTACCTTCATATATTTTAACGGGAAAACTGACTGGAAAATGCCCAGTGAAGTTGGGATTCACAGAGGGAAAATAGTTCCATGCCTTAATGTTAAACTAAAAATGATAGGTAAATATTTGTGATTACTGAAATTATTTTTGTTTCCTGCTTTTTTTAATGCATAAACGTGTAAGATTGAGCAAATTTTAAAAATATTTACTTTGTCTAATAATTTTACAGTTTCACTCGTCCAACGTACGAACAAAGTGATCATGTACTTCGCAATGTTAATCTTACGTACGGCGGAAGAAAACACAATGCTCATACAAGTATATCGCAAGCAGGGCTTTCAAAATGCTAAGTTTACTGTGAACAGACCTTAACGGAGAGTTTTACGTAAGTTATTGAACCTTTGGCCGTCCGACACACCCTGCAGGGCTCGCAACCAATAGCAAACAATCTGGTGGCTTCACTCCGTGTGGCCGGGTCAAACACGAGAATTAGTTCTGCTTGAGGCGGCAGACACTAAACAAGTGATACACGCTCGTCGAGTTTGTGCAGCACTGCGGAGTCTAGCTTGATGCCATCTTACAACGCGAAAAAGTACGGTCTCTACTTGTGTGCTAGTGTACTCGGTCGTTTATAAATAGGGTCACCTGTTTTTCGCGAAACTATTTACGCGGACGCTGTACTTCAACATCCTATGTCCCCACTTACAGACTTCCTTAGCCTATTTGTCGATTGTATTTGTGTAAAGAGTGTCTGTTACAGGAGTGAATTAAGTTTCTCCAATACTGACCGTCCGTGATACGTGGGCAGACAGATAAGCCACATAAATATTCAAGTGATCCAATCACGAAAGTGGTTCTGAACTGAAGTGTTTTGGAACACAACTTGCCCTGAAATCTTTTTGCTAAGAGCATGTGCCCTCTTTAGAAGTTGGGAGATAGCACAGAGCAGGTAGGTATACAGAAGTGACATGGCATGGCGGTTACTTTGACGTGGGTGAAGCTGCGCGCTGATTGGCTGCACGCGACTCTGGAAACTTGCCTCGCACCTCATTGGCTAATGCGTGCAGCGGAGAATTCCCGGTTGGTCGAACTGCCATCCGACAAGTAAGTCCCCACGCACTGACTTTCCAACGACGTTCCACCATTTTGCTGGAAAGTGAGGCTAGGGTTCTCATTACGCACCGCCGTTTCTTTTGCAACCGACGTGCCAAGACTGATAACAGCACAATAATTCCTATCTATCCTCCTCAATACTTATACTTTTTTTTAAAGAGGATAATTGAAGCTTGCTCGTCTGTTTATGACTTGGGTATTGTTGTGGTGCATAAGCAAAAGCATGTTGTGTTACACAAGACAGTAATGCCAGCTGTGTTTGTGGTAAAAACAACTGAACCATCTACTTGTCCCCCAAGGTGGCATGAGAAATATCGCCAGTATGTAGGTAGGGATCGATGGGAATGCTCTTCAGAGGGAAGTAAACGCTATCACAAACACTTGCATGCACATAGAAACATACAAACACATATAGTGAAACGCGAAAAGTCATAGGATAGGGTTCTAGTATCGTGTATACTCTTCTCTAGTCCGGCGAAGTGCATCAACTTGTAGTGTCATCGAGTCCACAAGTGGACGAAACACCCGTGGAGAGGTGTTGTCACATACCGTCTGGATAGCTACCCACGGCTCGATTTGTTTCTAACCTACCCTATCTAAGGGTTGAGGTAGGGACGGGAGCTAAGTGCGTCTCAGGGCTAGGCACCATACGCCTAAAAGGGAAGAGATCCATGCAAGGAGACATGCATCGCGGCAGAGAGGGTTTGTACAGCCATGGCCGCGATTGAGACCGTGACTACCTTCCTAAGTGTACATACAGTTAACCTATTACTAAGAAGAGAAAGGGAAAAACCAGCACAGACACCGTAAAAACCCTTTTGACAGGAAATAATTCAAAAACTGTTGCATGCATTAATATAAATGCTACAGGAAGCAGAGAGGTTGGAGACATTAGTGGGAAATAAAGACTACCCACATTTCACTTCTATTTGTAGGAGCAGGATCTCGGGTGCGAATGAACCTCCCCACTACGTCCCATTAATGCTCGATGAAGTTCATTTCGGGTGAACGATGTGGCCACAGCAGTCGTTGAAACCCTCCAGAATGCTCTTGTAAAATTTTTTGGACAATTTGGGCCCATGACAAGGTGCATTATCCTGCTGGAATATTCCTTCTTTGTGGGGTACGTGAAGTCTATGAAGGGCTGCAATGCAATAACATGACCAGCTCACACTCATTCAGGCGATGTCAGAGCACAACTGACACAGGTCTGGGCACTTCCAAGACGTAACGGTACGGTGGCGCCAACAAAAAGCATGTCCGTGTATAATCCTAATTAATAATCTGTGGCATATGCTCCGTTATACACATCTACGCATTAAGGACTCTTCCTGGCTGGCGTATGAAGTGCTTTGCAGAGGTTTGGTAGAAAACTCGTGATTCAAAAACAGTTATATATTTTGTAGTGCTTTCCGAACACGAAAAACATTGATTAAACATTCCTTCCCTAAAGATAGATTCCAAGTTCTCATTTCAATTCCAAGGTATATATTTTTTTTGGCGTGAACATGTCTAAAACAGGCATTTTTAGATCAAGTTTTAGCTGTTACGTTCTCTATACATAAAGTTAATTAAGTAAATACTCTAATAATACTCCCACCTTTATTAGCGTTTCATAAAAATATAGGATGATCGCTTAAAATCACGTTCAGATGAGACGCCAACAGAAGGACTGCACGCTAGTTAAGTGCCTTGCACGAAGAGGCGATGAAATAAGTGGTGAGCGAGCAACAGTCGACCTTAAAGCTTAAAGAGTATCGAGGCATTGAACGCGCAAAATAGCTGCGGGCAAGCGGAACACTTAAGTGGGTACAAAAAGCACAAAAGTGTATACAAAATAAACTCAAGACGTGCGGTTACCTTGGATATAACGAGATATAAAAATATGCTCAGTTCCCAGGCCGCATATTTGTAGTACGAACTACGTGCCAGTTATGTTCTTTGAAGGATTTTTGTGATGGGGAATAACATATCAAACGAAACATTCTCACGGACATGCTTCATTGCAGTGGATCTAGTAGAAAACAAGAATAATGCGTATACAAAAAAACAACACATATACACAGAATAGAAGATAAGTTGGGCTGTCGTAAGTATTTTTATACAAGAAACCAATACACAGAATCCTGCGCGTACACTTGGTACGTTTCCTTGCTTCTTTTTGACTTAGTGTTTTTTTTTTGCTGGGAATTATTTGTGTTGATTTCTTGTACACATGCTAACGACAGCCCATCTTAGCTTCTATTCTGTGTGTCTGTGTCGTTTTGTCTACGCATTGTTCTGGTTTCTACGAGACCCACATAAATATAGTATATCCATGATAACGTTTCGTTATATACGTACCAGATGCTGTGTGTCTGACGAGCTGCAAGTTAGGGTCGGCGACTCGCGAGTTAGTCGCTGCGGGGTTGTAAACATTCACTCCCGTCAAAAGAGACGCAATATTCGCGCTGTCAAGAAATTTTGCGCTGTCGTCCGCGATGAATAAATGTTCAATCATGTTTCGTAAATTGGTTCCACTAGGGATTCGGTGCGTCTTGGACGAAGGGGCTTGGGGGAGCAGGGTACACAAAGAAATGTATTTTCCTTCCTCCGGGTTCAAGGCCACTGTACAGAATAGACACTCATACAGAAGTGAAAATGTGTAGCTGCTCCTTTGATGTGGGCGCACCTGTTCCCTATTGGTAGGGACAGGCTTTTTTCGAGAAAATATTTATGGCCATGCTAGAATTCAATATCCTACGTCCACAACCACAACTTGCTTTGGTTATTGACCGCGTGTCTGCGTGATAAGACATGTTCATACTTGACTGAGCCAATCGTAATAAAGTACTCCTATACTGGACGTCCATAAATCACGGACAGACCCTTGAGGCACGTGACATTTAAAACCACCCAACCACGAAAGTTCTTATGAAGAAAAGTGTTTCGGGGTACAGCTGGTCTTGGAATCTTTTCGCGGAAAACACCTGTCCCCACCTATTGACTAGACTGCATGGCTGTGAAGTAAGTTACCGGAGAGCTGATTGGCGAACGGCTTTCCGACATGTTGCTGGCCAGTGAAGCCGTTTCTTTAGCGTGCGTAGCCGGAATTCGCAATACAATAGTCTGTGGGGGCCACGGTGGCTGAGCGGTTAGTCTGCTCGTCTCCCAGCAAGGCGAACCGGATCCAATCCCCGCCCGGGTCACTCCCGGATTTCTGAATGTGGGAAGCGTGCTGGACGATGCCGCTGGTCGGGGGGTTTTCTCGGGGATCTCCCGTTTCCACCACCCTTTCATTCCGGCACTGCTCCATTCTCACCTCGATTATTCTCATCGGCTCTCAAGACCTCGATGTTAAGAGCCACCCAAATATCTTCATTCGCTCTCTCTTAAAAGTGTTTTGTGGCCACTGGCTGTCTGGCTGAGTCTTTATGGTAGCTACAAGCGCAGACGCGATAAGAGCGTGGAGTAGCTAACACTACAGAGGTGAAAGAGCCGCTTGTATCGCGTACTAGAGCCGCATACGCCAGCAAAATGGCGATACTAGCCGGCAACATGCCGGAGAGCCGTTTGCCAATCAGCGCTTGGTAACCTACTCGCCAGCCGACAACCTAGCCTAGTATAGTCCATTCAAGGTTACTTACACTTTTCTGAAACCTTGCTTGAGTTCCACTTCCAGGATATTCCTCCGCCTCATGCAAAAAGAGCTTAACCAATTATGTAAAATTACACAAGGGGGACAACGCACCGCATTCGTGCTCTCTCAGTGTATTAATATTTACACGGGAACTATTTTTTGTTAGGCATTACCAACACACGTAGTTTCTCTATGATTTTAGTCATACTGATTATGATTGAAATAATATATATTATTGGGTACAATGTAAGTTAAAATTCAGTTTAGCAAAAATAAGGATGTTTTTATCTTAACGAAAGTATAAGACGCTTGTGATACACTGCATATTTAGGAAACAACCAAACACGTAATTTTCAAAGGTTTGATTAGAGACGTATGGAGAAACCGGGAATGGACTATAGCTAGGGACCTGAGGCATCTCGATAGATTTCACATCCCTGTGAATACTAGAACTGGTGTCGTTAGTTCAGTGATTCCCAAAGTTCTATGAACCGCGAGCCATTAAAAAAAATGCCAAAGTTCCCACTTTAATGCCTTATGCGAGAAACGCACCGTTTCGCTGTTCCATCATGTTCACATTGTATTTCTTACATAGCGTAAGGAAGTGAAGGGTAGTAGGATTAATAAAATAGTTTAAAAAGTTGAAGTATTAAAGAACAATTTTAATGAAAAAGATACCTAATCAAACAGCATTACACAATGTGTTATGTTACTTATTTATTTTAAAAATCATTTTGGTTGTAAGAAATAAGATTTTTCAATGGAAAGGATGCATTTTGTTTCTATTTATTCCCATTACAGCTTTATTATCCATTTCAATTCTTGTCGATGCGTACGCTGCATGGTATTTTACGTCTGATTGTGGCAGTTGAGTTGCATGTGTGCAGGTTCTAAATTATAACATTTTTAACTCATCCATATGTTTATGTATGGAATTATATTTTTCGGGGCCCACAAAATTTTAGTCTGCGATCCACCAGTGGGTCACACCCCACACTTAGGGAAATACTGCGTTAGTTCATTGGCTGCTATCTGGGTGTGAAGACATTCCTCTTCTTACAACACTGCACATGATTCGAGCACAGCGTTCATCGATTGGCACAAAGTTTTTCAGGGTGTGTCAAATGAAGTATGGTCCAATGAACAACGTAATGTTCTTTACGCGTGCTTCAAGTACAACTTGTCGCAAAAGAATGACGCTAATTTTGCAGGTTTCTAACTACAGCGAATATTTCACAGACTGCACCGGCCAATCAGACACAAGGCCAGTTCCCAGAGGCTCGCGCAGTCAACCAGAGGACGGGTGTACCCGCATGAAAGGAACCGCCACGCCATTTCACTTCTGTTATAAAGTGTGATAAGTGCGACTTGCAGATGCACATCAGATGCCGTCCCGCCGGTAGTGACTTGCAGAATACACATGCTTATTCCGAGAGCGTGTACTTCAAACACCTTGTAGGGTGTATGTTGGTGCTGGTTTCGTATCTTGACTACGCTTTGTTATTCTCTCACCTGATGACACTGTGCTCTTTAACACCTTCATTCACAGTGTCGTATATATTGGAAGTTGTACTGCAAGTGACTGTAATGCTCTAAACTCTAAGAAATAATTCGAAAATTTGCCATAACAATGTGTAGGTCCAGTGAGAAAGCTAAATGGTAAGGTTCATTCCAAAACATTCATGGTATAGACTATTCACGGTAAAGTGAGCACTTGTGAGGCCTTAGTTACTTTTTACTTTCAGCAATGTTTTATTCTTTAACCACCTTTTAAAATAAATATTGCCAAGTAAGTAATAAACACAATGTGTATGTTCCACCGCACTAAGAAGTTACTGTCTAAGGATAAAATAAAATGTATTTATTGACTATTATTGCAAATGAGAGGTCTTTCAAGAGTGCACATTTTACCGCGAATAGCCTATAGCGCTCCTACATCAACTAGTTAGTTTAGGAAAGAGTCAATGGCTGATGGAATTTATGAGTATTGTAAAACAGGGACGATAAACATGCTTATATTTACAGTCTGGTAAGTGGTATTATTCCCAGACTACGTATGGGTTAAAACCTTCCATCATGCTTTTATAAAGACTACTAGAATTTTTTTTACAGTTTGTGCACAGCAGGAAAAACGTTCAGCAAGGGATTTCTCTCGCGTAGTGAGACACATCACTCGTTGTTGAGACTGTTATGCACTCTCCGCTGCTGCCAATAAAATAAAACAGAAACACATTTTTTCTGGTCGTGATATCTGACACACAGTATTATACTGGAATTTGTACAGTTCCAAACACATATCTCGTTCTCTGCAGCACTTAAAATTATACAATTACCCGTTACTGAAATGGTTAACACTTCCGACACGTGGTGAAACTATGTGTGAAGTCATCGCTACCGACAGAAGCCCAGCGTGTATGTTGCCCGGTGGTTGCATGTGCAGTTCAATGGAAGTTTGTTTCCTGCGAATAGTATCTACTTAGCAAACGAATGAATATCTAAACACAAACCTGGTATTCTCATATATAGATAGCACTGCTGTATGTAAACTTCGCCGCTACTGGAAGTTTATTCTATCTGCCTCGGCTTTGTGCTTCACTTACGCACGATTACGTGTGCATATGCGTGTGCTATGAAATAATAGTTTGAAAAAGTATGACAAAAGCGGAAAATAACTTTTCTAAAATGAATTAAAGCAACTATGAGAATTTCACATTCACTTTTTATTGTACAAATCTAAAAGTTTAAAAGATACAATATGTTGGCTATTGCTTATAATGATTGTCCACATCAACATAATGTTATTACAAATATTATATTGGAAATTTCTTACGTGGTTCACCTGTATTTCAATGTTAACTTTTGTGATAAAATTTCAAGTCGAAATAGCCAGGTGAACCAACAGCCGTATTTAAAATAAATCTCGACTTGACACTCCCTGTGACTTTAAGAAACGGTAGCTGAAACCAAACTTGGTGTAAAAATAACTTTTTGAAATTTTTGCGAATCAAGATCAAATAAAATCCTTATATATACGATTTTAAAGAAAAATTATTACTATATTGAAGTGATGCACCATTTGCATTAAGTTATTATTGATATCGTGTAACGAGAACATTTAATATCTGCCCCAGAAATTCTGATATTGCCTCTGCAATACAGCCCAGTACCAATTTTTTTTCTAAATTTAATTTTTTTTTTTACTTTTTTTTCAAACATGGTATTAATAGTAATTGTATTATAATATTAAAACAATGGAAGATCATCTTCTGCCACAATTTTTACGTACTTATGAAATTATTGATCATAAATTTAGTTGGTTGAGCGGTTATCCTGCTCGCCTCCCACCAAGGCGAACTGGAGTCAATACCCGGCCGGGTCGCTCCCGGATTTTTGCATGTGGGAATCGTGTCGGACGATGCTACTGGTCCGTGGGTTTTCTCAGAGATCTCCCGTTTCCCCCGCCTTTTCATTTCGGCGCTGCTCCATTCAACCTCGATCAGACTCATCGGCTCTCAACAACTCGCAGTTAAGAGCCGCCCAAATCTCTTCACTCACTCACTCACTTACTCATAAAACTTGTTTCAAACAAATTTCGGGATTTAATCAAACACAGTTGTGCGACTTAACTAAAATTTCCGTTTTAATCACAACAGCACTACGAATCAACTTTGTGGCAGTCAGTTTTCCTATGATTAGGATCTAGCCATTTCATTCGCACATTGATTTATAATTTCTGGTGCTGCAAATAGAAATATATTTGTTGCGTGCTGTACTTAAGATGATAAAGGCCATATATCGTTATCATAACCAATAATGTGTAGTCTTTGTGATTGGTAATCAGTGATATGAACCAATCGTGACTTAGCGTAGTAGCCTGGTTTACAAATCAGTTACTTACAGGGAATATCATTGGCAGGGACACCCGAATTCCGCGAAATGATTGCCGCACATGCTAGACTTCAATATCCTGCGGATGTCCCAGTGGTTTTCTTTTCCTTATTGGCCGTGTGTCTTTGTGAAGACACTTTGCTACTCGACTGGCCAATCAGAATTAGATAACTTCAATACTGTACTCGCGCGCAGACACCTAGTACGCGTGACACAGAAACCATCAAATCACGAAAGTCGATCAGAGATAAAGTGTTGTGAAGTAAAACTGGTCGTGAAATCTTTTCGAGAAAACCGGCTGCCCCTAATCATTGGGCACTGAACCTCGCAGCGTACAGTACCTGTCAAATACAATAGTTCTGTGCAACATTTTGTCGATTGTCTACAATAGGCATGAACGTGCTAATTTTAGCTTTCTTATTCAAAGTGCATCGTAATAGCTGTTATGAATCCATAAACACAATATGGCATAATACGATATTAAAATTATTATAGTTACATTATTTTAGTTTCGGAGAGAAATCTCCCACTTACCAATTTGAATAGGCCGGTAAATCATACCTAGAGACAGGAAAGTTCCGCAAATAAAACGATCTTAATGATATACTCCACTGTCCTGTGTACTGTCGAGTCTCAGCTTCGTGTTTATTGGCTGCTGCTCCAGTGCGTAGCTATTCTTACCATAGATCACGTGACACGTGATTCACTCCTTGTTACCATACAGCTCTGTTATTGGCTCACTATTCTCCACGACGTGGCTAATAAATTGAGAGCCAATTGCAAACCTAACTGTTATCTACACGTGTTTCAAGCCTCGCTTGTCCAAAATTTAATTTGCGAACTTATCATCTCCCTAATTACACCATATCACAACCGTATAGTAAAATATGCTGTAAAGAGATAAATATATATTTGTACTCTCAACTCTCTCAGTCACAGGAGAATATACCGTTATAGACGTTGCAACTAACAAACATTTTATTCGGAAGTGTATTAATATCGGTCTAAAATTCTTCCCTTGATCAGGACCAATAAAATGCGCTTGTACTACATATTGCTGGTAGCAGAAGTTTAAGACACTTAGAATTTAGTCCCGACTACTATTGACACAATTCATTCACGATTACTTCCAACTTTTTACTGGCCGGTTAAGAGGTTTTCTGTGGTTTGCGATTTCATTACTAATTTCAGCAATCACGGCCCGTGTCCTGGATAAATAAGTGATGGTGTGATCAGGCAGGCCTCTCAGCTAAGGCCTGATCACTACACTTAACAACGTGTACACATCGAGGATGTTCCTACATGACACGTACACGATAACCATGAAACATTTCATAAGAATACCGTCATTATATGTATCCCCAGAGTCCCGGATATTTCGCGGATTCACTTGAGGACAAGTTAAAATTCAACCACATGTACATCGGGATTACTGTTTCTATTGGATAGCAATTCATTAAACACGTCCCAGGCAACTTTCTGCCAATAACGAAGCAGCAAGGAAAACAAGGACCGATTCCCGTGCTACAAGGTCAGTGGTTAAACTGGAGCAACAGCCAGTGAACAACTTACTGAAACTCGAATACACAAAGGATTGTGGAGTCTAGCTTGTTGCCGAAATAATCCGCGACATTTCCGGGTCTACACGTATCCGTCAATAATTGCGGCCTGTTAATTAACACTTTGGTCATCACAATTCTTAAATAATTAATTGAAACCTTCTGCTGATATTATAAACTATTTAAATTCCAAACATAATCTTATATCAGCCAAGATATTCCACCATATTTACTGTATTGTAATTATTCATATTAGTTCAGTAATCGGAACATATTCCTGTGTTTAAGATAACCATTGTTTAGAGGCAAATTAATTGTTCGTTATTCCTAACCATACATTGAGAAACAGAAAATGCTGCTAACCAATGCTTAATTTTAATCAGACCTTAATCGGAACAAAAACAGGAATTGTGAAACCGGCCCTTACGTACACGTTCATTACGTATACGTCTTCCATTGCAAACCGACATGTAGAAAGCTTCAACAGCATTTAGTAGAAATTGTGTTTCAAATGTAGGAAAAAAATTATAATGCTAGGAGAAGGGTGTGGGATATTTGACAGTGTGTTGCAGGATGCTGTAAATGTTGACGAAGGCGCTGTAGATATGAGAGAGAGAGAGAGAGACAGAGTGAATGAGGGGGGATCGGGATTTTGGCTGTGGCGCCAGTGACAGGAAGTGTCGCTGTCTGCTCACAGATAGCAGTACCGCTGCAGGAAGAGATACCGCCACTGGCACACGCTAGGTCAGTTCCTGCCTCAACTAAACTGCTTCAAATATTCATTTGCCCACGTCTTGTCCACAGCAAACCCACTACAGACAGATGGTGTAGCTCGGATTGTCAGCAGCAAGGAAAAGAGTGCCACTGCTATTGAAAAACCAGTTTTCGTTTCATTTGGAAGATGTACGGTTTTGTGATATTGTAGTGATAAGTTAATAAAAATACCCAATTATTTTAAAAGATAAAATTAGTATTTTTTAAGCGTAAATATGAGCATTTTAACTTACAAATCTTTATTCTTGCAGATTTCAAAAAAGTTATTTTAACACATAGTTTTGCTTCACCTGAAGTGTTTCTGGAGTATAATGTGTGAGACAATGCAATTTCTTTGAAACTCGATACTTGGTGCACCTCCGGCCAGGGTTGTTTTTTTTTAACTTGAAAATCTAAGTTATTTTTTGTAATATTTGGTGTTATAAACAAGTTATGGTTGATATCGTGACACGAAACTATTAAATAACCCCCAAAATCTAGAAAAAAATATTTAGCTCCTGGACATTTTTAAACCCACTAAACACTGTGATTCGCTTAATAATTGCATGGTACATTGGATGTTAGCCATAATGGAATTTTAATGGTGCTTATTTGCTGTCATTGTTTGTTTAAGAAGTCAAAAATACCTCGTTCCCACATGGAAAAATATGGATACAACTGGAACCGTACACACTTCAAAAGTTTTATATAGTAGTCTTTTATGTTCTGTCAAGCTTTAATTTTTGATATCCGATCATGGATTCTGATTATGGGGAGTTTTGGAATAATCCAATATTGATGAGATATAACCCCCTTAATGATTTAGTTTAGTCAACTCGTATTGTAAAAAATAGTAGATAGTTTGAAAATAACATTAATGGGGTCCTTTAAATAAAATACAATGTTGGAAATACGGAGATAAATTAATAATTACATTATAAGAATGACTTAAGTTGTGATAAGAAATACCAGCATTTCATTATTTGTATCTGATGAAATTATATGAAAGTATGTTGTATATACAAACAGAATATTTTAAAAATATAATATGAAATAAAATAAATCTCCCAAAATGGCGACGACCTCTCGCATTTCAGCAGCGGAACAGGATCATGGTCGTTGTGATCCCATGACCCGTTGAACACAAAGGAGCTACAGACGTGGCATAATTCAGGAGACACCTATTGTCTGGGAGAATGGAGGACACTGGGCGATGTGTCCCGGCCTTAATCCCTGCTGAGTGGTGGCTGGACCAGAACCACTCATGTTCCTCTACTAACTCGCACACCAGTCCGCTGCCGTTCCGCGTGGTTACGACCGCCTCTCATGCGCGTGGCGTGTAAGCTCTCGGGACTGCAAGGAGTATGCCGCTGGCAAGGGATCGCACTTTAATTCTTCCCGGCTTAGCCCCTTTCGCGGGACGCGATGCGAATACGTAACCTCTCGTATCCCATCCCAGCTACGCCGCATCTTGGTAACGCACGGAAGCGTAACGTAGGCCCGAGTAGCGGACTGCGAACGCCGCTACATCCCGTCCAGTTTAACACCACTCCGAGTATGGCAGAATACCCTTAATTTGCAGTTTGTTAGAAATATCGCTGGAAAGCTTATACCCGTTATATTTACCAAGCAGGCCACCAGTGATTTCCACACAGAATACTGAAACGATTTCAACCCAACACGTCTAAAGTATGTTTTACGTATGAAAGCTCCGAAAAGAAGCAACATCAGGGCTATGTGTAGGACAAATAATTATAATTTTGTTAATGATTTTCTTTTCTTACAATATATATTTGCTTTATCGGTATCAAAGTTACTGTATTAAACTAGTCAGTCCCGAAACAATCAATCAATTTACACCGAGCGAGGTGGCGCAGTGGTTAAACTTTGTACTCACATTCAGGAGGACCTGTGTTCGAATCCTGGTCTGGCCATCCTGATTTCGGTTTTCCATGGTTTCCCGAAATCAGTCCAGGCGAATGCTGGGATGGTTCCCTACTACGTGCCATGGCCGCGGCCGATACCTTCCCAGTTCCTGCTTCTTCTGAGCAGCTCGCTCCGTCTCTAATGACCTCGCTGTCGACGAGATGTTAAGCCCAGCGACGTGCCGACTCAATTTACGAACTAGAATGTTGCGTTCGTTAAAATGTCTCGACGGTCGTTGCACCTGTGTCAAGCGTGCTTCTAGCGACCAGTGAACAACGTGCTGCCAGCGTGTTCGTTGATGTTAGCATTAACCATTCACACTAAAGAGAAGCAGAAACTTTTCACAAATCAGATAACTCGGAAAGAGGACGCTCCACTGATTCATTGCTGTGTACAGCGTCGACCATAAAATATCCTTCATGTGCAACGTGTCCTTGATCATTGGATCNGCCACTGATTCATTGCTGTGTACAGCGTCGACCATAAAATATCCTTCATGTGCAACGTGTCCTTGATCATTGGATCATTGAAATACGGAGTGAGCGGGTAAAAATTGTTTTGCCAGGCAAATAACGAAATCAACAGATTAAATGTAATAGTTTGCTGTGTAATGTATTGTTTCAGGCTGGCTCCGAAAGCCAACAGCAGAGGTGACTCACACGTGTATACAGCGGCGTAAGTGCATAAAGGCCTCTTCATATTGAAGCTAACATGGAGTTCGCTATGCTAACCATAGATGTGTGCTCGAGGTGTTCCCAGGGACACTCTAACGACAGGAATATTGTGCCTGTTTTGGATTGTAACCTTTGTAAAATATGGTTTCTGTGTGAGGACAACCTTGACATGCCAAGTAACTATCCATGTACTAGTAAGTATAGTTGTCACTACTGAATTTAAGAGAATGTGTGTTTGAAATTGAAATTTGAATTTTATAGATTTAGTTCGTACATGGAATTCTATTTTTGATATTTTACTTTAATATTTAAAAAATAAAACTAAACCCAATTTAAGTAAAATTATTTAGCAGTNTTTAGTTCGTACATGGAATTCTATTTTTGATATTTTACTTTAATATTTAAAAAATAAAACTAAACCCAATTTAAGTAAAATTATTTAGCAGTCATTAATGTTATTGTATTAATGGTTTCTTTTCACTTTACAAATTAAAAAAAAAATTATTTCCACAATTTAATTTTTTCTAAATATTTGATGCTATTCCCCACCTGTGGGTTTTAGGGTCCCGAGTTAATATTAGATGGCACAGACTGTAAGGTGCCTTGAAGGTTGAGGGTATATCAATAAGGTAGTCTTTCGGTGTTTGCCTTTACTGGTTGGTTATATTGTCTCAAGTTTAAATATACAGAAACACTTCCGAGGTGTGGTACTCTATTTAACTAACTCGGATTAACTGTGGGCGACGTCGTGGGGGAGAGGGGGCTTCTTTGAGTGACGACTTGATACTTAGCTCTGCTTGTAGTGCTTGGTATGTGTCGGCTGGATGAGGTCCGGCGATGTGGGCGGCCTTGGAAAGGCCCGCATTTGGTGCTGTCTCTCCTAGACTGCTGCTCTGGGTTCGCTCTTCGATACACTCCTATCGTTCCGAAGTCCTCTTGCGATTCCCAACGCAACTGACTCCCCCGGCGCGGTGATAAAAACTGATGCCCTCTTCTCTCGTAAATTCGCTTATATACTCTCTTGACTCTCTCCCTAAGTTCCTACATGTGTCTCCCTTATTGGGGGAGAGAGGTAGGAGGAGGGCGCAGTACAAAGACTACTGCATACACGTGCCATGGTTCGTGTTGGTGGAAGGAAGGGTAACTTGCACCCTAAAACTTACCCTGTCAGCTCTCCTTCCACAGCACGTGTCCCAGTTGCCCCGCTAAGGGGGGAGGAGTGCTCGTGGCACCACTTCCAAGCTTTTCAGCCGTTTTCTCTGGCGTGAACTTTTGCTAGGGNCATGCTGCAGCGACACATGTAACTGAGTATCCGTCCTCTGGGTTGACCTGTCCTGGCTGTCCATGTGTCCCACGACGCGTGTCAACTTGTCGGCGCTCGCGTGGAGGGTAAAATCGCAGGGGTTGTCAGCGAGGTTTCTACTTCCAATATGCGTTACACGTCATATTTTAAAAAATGTTTGCGAAATGAGGTTTGCCATACAATATTATATGTTGGCGCTAACGTTGCTGTAACCTTCAGTATTGTACACTTTAAAATAAAAGCATTTTCCTAGGCAGAAAGCCCCGGACCCCACTTTGTAGATGGACATCAGCGGTTCTCTTTGTGCACGCCCTGGTGATGAAAGCTGGGCACGCCTATGATGTTAACTACATTGTATCTGTGTTCACACTGGAGTTGAGACATGCTCGTCTTTGACAAGTCACAATGCAGTGCCATGACATGCTGTATATGGTATGTGGGAAATACTCGTGTAAAAGTGTGTGTGTAAACATGTAGTAAACATACTTGTTAGCCTGAAGTTTGATTCCAATCGTTAATTTTTATGATTCAAACAAGTTCAAACGAAATTAAAATTTCAAATTCCGTTGTAGTTATATGATATAACACAACACACATTCCAGACGCAAGTTGCAAGGAATAAAAACGGGCAAATAAACAAAAGGTAAAATTCGTTTCTTGAATCTAATTGGCTGGCACTGTGTTACGTTTACGTTACGCTTAGGTTTATTTTACTTTTCACGTCTAAACTTTAAATTAAGAAAAGAAAGTAACCAGTACTCGGTGTTGAGTTCAGAGATTACACGGCTCTTAACAACGAGGTTTTGAGAGCCGATGAGGGTGAAATTACGTGAGAATGGAGCAGCAGCGGGATACAAGGGCGGGGGAAACGGGAGATCTCAGAGAAAACACGCCGACCAGTGGCATCGTCCTGCACGATTCCCATTTGTGAAAATCCGGAGTGACCCGGCTGGGGATTGGACCCAGTTTGCCTTGGTGGGAGGCGAGCAGTCCGACTGCTCAGCCACCGCGGCCCCTTTTGGCGTTGTCCATGTCAGTAATATGATTTGTCAAAGTTTCTACTGCTCTTGATTGTGGATGATTCGTGAAGATAATAGTGTGGTGTTCACTGACTGCGAGGAGCTCACGCGACGCAAGTACAGCGCTCTTCAAAACATTTCACGATTGCAACAGTTGAGCTTGTTAATTAGTTCGGGATCGAACGGGTTAACGTCACTCTTACTTCAAAGTCAATACGCTGCTGCACCACTTGCTTTTCCACATGACATATCTCGTTAGATCGCTACGATATTCAACATTTGTGACACGAGTGCATGATTTTAAAGATTCGTAAAACTGTTAAAAATCATCCACCATGGAAGAATATCTGATCTGAGCTGCTTTGAAATGCAAGTCGTGATGTATTTTCGCAAAAACTAGGAGTCGTTAGGCTACGAATGAATTACTCCCTGGGAAAATCGCAGTACACTGCGCCGCGCAGTGCACAGTACAGGTAAAATATAACATTCCTGAGCAACGTGGACAAGACCATGGGCAGTAGCAAGATTTATAGGGGTCAGGGGCTCTGGGTCGCATTTGGTTGACCTCGGAGGCTATTAACAATGATTTACGTTTATGTAGACATATGAGGTTTATGTGTTTCACAGGAACTAAATCACTTTAAACAATAGGAAACCCAAGCGTACCCAGATATGTGGTTTATTTTTAGTCTGGAGAAACATAATTTCGGTATATTAGTACAGTAATGCCAGTGGACAGGCTGCTGACAAGGGTGTAGTGGTCGAAGTGACTTAGAGGCCTGGGGCATTCTGCCCCAGTTGCCGTGCCCAGCTTGTGTCAAAGTCAGAACAAATCGCTGTAAGTAGCTCCATAACGACAATGCTGTATCTTTTCTGAACAGATGGCTGTTTTTTTACCCTACATTCACAGGCTGAAATTNTAGCTCCATAACGACAATGCTGTATCTTTTCTGAACAGATGGCTGTTTTTTTACCCTACATTCACAGGCTGAAATTCTGAGGAAACGGAACACACGTGTAGCTTGTTTAAGATATTTTCCATCGCCGTCGCAATGCTTCCTTAAGGCCGAATGTGACCTTGAGACGGTTTGTATTGCTCACTAGGGTGGTAATTTGAGGGTAGCAGAGGTGCAGAAGGAGGGCCTGGTACTATTAATGGCGGCATTATGTCGGCAGTTTCGACAAAGTTAGGGATTTTGTTTCTTTCTGAGAATCACGTCATCTCTGGACGTGCGTGAGTATAGAGCAGTCAGGAAAGGAACACTGAGAAAACGGTTTTGTTGAATCGNTAGCTCCATAACGACAATGCTGTATCTTTTCTGAACAGATGGCTGTTTTTTTACCCTACATTCACAGGCTGAAATTTTGAGGAAACGGAACACACGCGTAGCTTGTTTAAGATATTTTCCATCGCCGTCGCAATGCTTCCTTAAGGCCGAATGTGACCTTGAGACGGTTTGTATTGCTCACTAGGGTGGTAATTTGAGGGTAGCAGAGGTGCAGAAGGAGGGCCTGGTACTATTAATGGCGGCATTATGTCGGCAGTTTCGAGAAAGTTAGGGATTTTGTTTCACGTCATCTCTGGACGTGCGTGAGTATAGAGCAGTCAGGAAAGGAACACTGAGAAAACGGTTTTGTTGAATCGNTTCACGTCATCTCTGGACGTGCGTGAGTATAGAGCAGTCAGGAAAGGAACACTGAGAAAACGGTTTTGTTGAATCGAACAAAGTTTGTTTGACGTAAACAATTTAATGGTTTGTATGGGGGAATTTAATATTTTGTTGTTGTAATCAAATTATTTTGCTGCTCTTATTTGGTTCCCCCAAACAAAGGTTTGGTTGGTGCAACCAAAGATGTGTTTGGCTCTACGCACATTAAAAAGTTTCGGTTAATATAAACACATTGTAAGGCGGACCGAGATTCGAACCAAGATCATCTGCATCCGAGTATTACGTTCCAGTAACCTCAGCTAATGTCACTACAGATGAAGCGAAAAGATTTTTAAATAACGGACAACGTGCACAAATAAATATTTAAGTTTTACAGCTTTACTTTTTAGTTTCCTGTTGAATTTTGTTTTATTAGGTCCATTATTAAGCATCAATAAATGCACTGTTGACGTATACTTTATTTTGGCCCAACACAAAGGTCTTGTTTATTGAAACCGGTATTTTGTTACATGTACGAAATTAATTTTGTTGGCTCTTCAAGTTTTGTTTACTCAACAAAATATTTTGTTGTGACAACTAAATATAATTTTGGCCCTATGAAAACAAATATACTGTTGGCCTTACTCACAGTGTAGTCACAGGCCTCAGGTTAAGTTAGTAGTGAATTGATAAAAACAATTCAATGTTTTGACGTTCTATTACGAGTGTAATCGAAGTTAATGTTTCTTGCTTTACATCTGAGTAAGTATTTGTTTGTTTGTGAGATATTTTCATTCCTAAAGATTCCGAGCTTTGAATTGAATGACGCACATATAAAGTGATCAGCCAAATGGCAACGTTAATTTTACACACCGCGAAAGAATACAAAACGAGGAGCAAAGTAGCCCCTGAGCAGGGATTTAAATAGTGCTCAGTAAATGGTGAACGTCCTATAATGACGTCATTGTCAATGAGTGGGGGCAACTGCGAAAATATTCCACAGCTAGTTGTACTTCAAAACACTTAAGCTCTGATTCACATTTGTGATTGGATTATTTTAACTGACTCGCGTCTTTGGGTGACTGCCCGCCAATCACGGAAGTTCAGTGTCAGCGTAACTTAATTCTGATTGACGTATTCAGGTAATAAACGGGTTTCTCACAAAGACACGCCGCCACTGACCAAAGGAAAAGTTGTAATTCTGCATGTATAATATTAACATTTTGCTTCAGTATAAATATTTTTTTGTGAAAACCAGGTGACCCTATCAATGAGACGCTAAGCCGCAGCCATGCATTCAAGTATATGGAAATACCCAGTGATGGTTCATGCTTTAGGGCTGCAGCCCCCCCCNCCCCCCCCCGAAATTATTTGTGAATTACAGTAAACAATTTTTAACGTCATAGCTGCTCTCAGTTTAAAATAATCCTTATAATGATTGCTTCCAGCTTCGTACACTGCCAACTACCGTAGGCCGATCCCTCGACTGAGCAACGCGTGTTTACGTAGCTTGTACATCGCTAGACTGGGCGGAGGCCTCGCTAGCGCATGTGCACGCCGGTAATGTTCGTTTAGGTGTATACAATGAAAATCTATGTTTGTTTATCCATTTGTCTATGTTTATTACTAAAATGTTATTGAAATAATTACTTGAAACATGACTTGAAATGTTGGCAAAAGCTATTTTGTTGAGTTGAAGAATTGTATTACAACATTTATTCCTTTACGCAATCCATTCATAACTACTTTTTTACTTGTACTTTAAGGAAATATTTAGGAGCATATTGTTATACTGTATGGCTATTAATGACATTAGGCAAGTTTGATTTCACAATTTTAATTTACTTAAATTGATTATGTGCAAATATTTTCAGTTGATAATGATCAAATCTTAAGATTTTTGTTGAATGTTCGTTAAAGCTGTTTTCTCATAATATTATTATTTTTCATTTTCTTTTCAGTTTTATGAAATCCAGCAATACATTTTTCTTTTTTGTTTTGTTAAACAAAAAGCCACTTTCGCACAACCCTGGGATATTTTCAAACTTAAAAATAAAAATTAATATATGCAGTTCATTAAAANCAAATATTCAGTCCCACTGTACTGCCCTACCTGTGCTAAAACCCATAGTTACGGACGTACATTCGTCCCGAGTAGAGGAAGAATGTAGTTCAGTGTCGCAACAGGCGGATGATGCCGCAAGAAATATGATAAGGCGGCGTTGCTTACTGCGCAGCATCCATCGACAGTGTCGAAATACTACATACGATGTGCAATACACTGCTTTTATTTCTTTGTACCAACCACTGAAAAAAAAAATGTTTATCTGCTCGTCAGTGCTTTAGTCTAAGGTAGATGGAGAGAGACTTCTAATGGAATACTGCGCCCAATTGTACAACATGCACTCTTACAAATTATTCGCTAATTTACCACATTAGTGTATACGCATAATGAGAAGGCGCGAATGGTAACGTTTTTTTCCAATACTTCCATGGCAGTTTTCCTACAATTACTCATGAAAGAGTCATGTATAATCCACACACGGTTACTTCCCACTTTTCTGAAGCCCTGCTAAATTTATACTTTTGGTTACTAATTACGTATCCTTCTGCTGCACGTAAACATAAACATAGCCATGTGACTTCTACGTTATAACTGTCAAATGCATTGTTTACTCTTTACAGCTGTTCAAAGAATTCTGTCATATTAAAAAAAACCATTACATACGAATATACACAATTTAGGGCTATAACCATATTCAAGTCAGCTTTATGACTTTTTAATAATGTCTGCATTGACGATAGTTCTTACGGTTATTATTTTACATTGTTAACAGATAAGTTATGTACAGTATATAACATTACATATAATACACGTTAATATTTTTCCGCGACTGTGATTGACCCTGTTAGCACTGCGGGGAAAGAACTATAGTATTTAACCTTTTGTTATTGGTGTGTTTTTTGGTCATTTCGTTAAAAGGATGGCCTTAGTTGGAACAAATATTAAAACGAAGGAGCAACCAGTCCAACGAAAAATACAGTAAATTCAAACACTCAACTCGTGTCGCTAATGTTTTGTATGTAACAGCACCAAACTTAAAAGATACGGTAGTGGTGAACATGCACACAAATAGGCCTACCGTAATTTTTATTCCGCTCATATGTCTTTGCATAGGGACTTAGTTATTACTAGGTTTATTTAATTATTTATTTAAAATTTTCTGGCTTGGCTTAGTAATTTGTTAGTATTGTGGCTAACATTAAAATCACAAAAACGAAAGAACAATATAAAATTGTGTTTCAAACACCTAGGGTGAAGTTGCGTTGTGAAATAAACAGATGTGTAATAAACTTCGTCTTAAAAACAGCTCATGGTTAAAACATATAAATTTCGCACGCGCAATATTTGCAATCACACNTGTAATAAACTTCGTCTTAAAAACAGCTCATGGTTAAAACATATAAATTTCGCACGCGCAATATTTGCAATCACACACCGAGCCAGAGTAACGACCACGTAGCAGCGGTTAACGTCACACATTACAGTGTATTTATTATTGCCATGGAAACACAGATTTATCACAACATCGTAACACATTACGTACAAACTTGATGTGGTAATTTGAAGTATTTTTCGCAGCAGGAAAAATTAATGTTTCGTTTCGCAACAGCAATACGCCATGCCATCATGTCATGTCGCCACACACCACTTCTACCAACTTCAGATTTGTAACCATCCTGCTATCAAATCTNCGCCATGCCATCATGTCATGTCGCCACACACCACTTCTACCAACTTCAGATTTGTAACCATCCTGCTATCAAATCTAAATATATTATTATAAGTATTGAAACATTACAATATATATTCAGTTGTAAATGACAAATTCAAGCGTCATTATTTTTTCTGTAATAAGTATGAAATATGCTAAAATTGAAAATATGTATAATTTTCCTGCTTCTATTAGCGGTGCGAAACTCCCCGAGGGCAAGAGAGAGAGAGAGAGAGAGAGAGAGAGAGATAGACAGGGTGACAAGCTCCGTTCCTCCGACAGTTTTTTGCTCGGTCTAAAAAAAAGCACCGTGTCACTAGGGCCTACGCACCGTATTTTGCGCTGACGTTTTTAACTGTAATGATAAAATATCTTTCCATCAGGACTAACTAAAAATTTTAATACTTCAATAGGCAATGTTTAATTTACAAATACCATACCAAAGAACTTGGTTAAAACAATATTTTAACTATGAACTATTTCTTACTAGCAATTGCCAAAAAAAAATCGCTGCTCTCACTATTTTTAATTCATATTGAATAATAAATAAAAATTACAAGTTACAAAAGGTAAAGGTGCATTTATTCAAAAATGTAATACTTTTAAAGTTCATCAGTGTTTTATACTTGNTTACAAGTTACAAAAGGTAAAGGTGCATTTATTCAAAAATGTAATACTTTTAAAGTTCATCAGTGTTTTATACTTGCGGTATTCAAGTTATTTAAAAAAAACCTGTTTACATATTACTCCTAGTGTGATTTTTCAAAGGTTTGTTTCAAAACAAACGAAGAAACCGTGAGTGGACTACAGGTAAGTTCCCAACGCTGTAATGTAACGATACTCAACATTCCTATATAAACACTCTATGTAGTATTGTTTACACTCTATGTATAGGTTAAAAACTTACATTATGGTTCAGCAAGTTTAATATAACTTTTTACAGTGTAAACAATTAATTAAAAACTACCACACACAATACCACAAGTGTCAGAAAAGTACAATTTATACTGTATATTAAATAATAATGCATATATTTTGTAACACTGTACGAACCAGAAGTAATAGGAATATGTAGTGATTCCAGCAGTTCGTCTCGCTAAATTTCTGACATGTTTGAAGGCCCTGCTTGTGAGGTGTTTCCCTGTGCTGGGCCGTCAAATGTTGTTAATGTATCTAGTCCTGGGCTTTCTGCTTCTGCTGATCCCAATCCTCCTTCGCCATCAATTGCAGAGTGA
This sequence comes from Clitarchus hookeri, assembly GCA_002778355.1. Lineage (NCBI taxonomy): Eukaryota > Metazoa > Arthropoda > Insecta > Phasmatodea > Phasmatidae > Clitarchus > Clitarchus hookeri. Next base: position 265,995 of record NQII01000521.1, on the reverse strand, counting down.
TAGTGATGATTTAAAATATGCCATCTCATTGCGCACAGTATTCAGATGATCTCACATACGTGTTAGAAGATTTGTGATTTTTATGAAAATTTGTCTATTTGGTGTGTGTTATGTTGTAGTTTATAGATACATAAAATAAATCCTGTATGTGTATCCTGTTGGAATCTGACATGTATATAATTTCAGCGGTGTTATATTTATTTATTGAATGTGAATTTAATATTTGTCTTGTGTTTTAGATGTGCTTCCAAATTCTGAACCATAATTACTAAACATTATTTTGCAAACTAACCTTACCAAGCCCAACCTAGTGTGAAATGTTATCTATTTTCGTTTGCAGCAGATTGTGCACAAGTGAAATAGTCTTATTAGTCCTTTCAGACCCAATTTAATTTTACGGTTTAAGGTGTGGCAAAAAAAAATTATGATGCGTGCTGTAATTAAGTCGACACAACACTTGCTTCGTTGTCAGAGCCAATGAGCTGTATGCNTTACAAGTTACAAAAGGTAAAGGTGCATTTATTCAAAAATGTAATACTTTTAAAGTTCATCAGTGTTTTATACTTGTGGTATTCAAGTTATTTAAAAAAAATCTGTTTACATATTACTCGTAGTGTGATTTTTCAAAGGTTTGTTTCAAAACAACNCAGTGTTTTATACTTGCGGTATTCAAGTTATTTAAAAAAAACCTGTTTACATATTACTCCTAGTGTGATTTTTCAAAGGTTTGTTTCAAAACAAACGAAGAAACCGTGAGTGGACTACAGGTAAGTTCCCAACGCTGTAATGTAACGATACTCAACATTCCTATATAAACACTCTATGTAGTATTGTTTACACTCTATGTATAAGTTAAAAACTTACATTATGGTTCAGCAAGTTTAATATAACTTTTTACAGTGTAAACAATTAATTAAAAACTACCACACACAATACCACAAGTGTCAGAAAAGTACAATTTATACTGTATATTAAATAATAATGCATATATTTTGTAACACTGTACGAACCAGAAGTAATAGGAATATGTAGTGATTCCAGCAGTTCGTCTCGCTAAATTTCTGACATGTTTGAAGGCCCTGCTTGTGAGGTGTTTCCCTGTGCTAGGCCATCAAATGTTGTTAATGTATCTAGTCCTGGGCTTTCTGCTTCTGCTGATCCCAATCCTCCTTCGCCATCAATTGCAGAGTGATAGTGATGATTTAAAATATGCCATCTCATTGCGCACAGTATTCAGATGATCTCACATACGTGTTAGAAGATTTGTGATTTTTATGAAAATTTGTCTATTTGGTGTGTGTTATGTTGTAGTTTATAGATACATAAAATAAATCCTGTATGTGTATCCTGTTGGAATCTGACATGTATATAATTTCAGCGTTGTTATATTTATTTATTGAATGTGAATTTAATATTTGTCTTGTGTTTTAGATGTGCTTCCAAATTCTGAACCATAATTACTAAACATTATTTTGCAAACTAACCTTACCAAGCCCAACCTATTGTGAAATGTTATCTATTTTCGTTTGCAGCAGATTGTGCACAAATGAAATAGTCTTATTAGTCCTTTCAGACCCAATTTAATTTTACGGTTTAAGGTGTGGCATAAAAAAATTATGATGCGTGCTGTAATTAAGTCGACACAACACTTGCTTCGTTGTCAGAGCCAATGAGCTGTATGCNTAAAAAAATTATGATGCGTGCTGTAATTAAGTCGACACAACACTTGCTTCGTTGTCAGAGCCAATGAGCTGTATGCTATATATTCGGCTACAGTTATAAAAACCAATAATGACCTAGACAAGTAAAACGGTTTGCGATTCATTTACCCACAGGTAATATCATTGGTAATTGAGATTCTCAGTGCTCAGTATAGACCATAAATTACGTACGCATCCGTAATGTACACAATTGTGTACACTGGGTCTGAACGGGTTTAAAAGTGTATAAAGAATACAATGCAGCCAGTTGTAGCGTGCTGCGAGGTGACACTAACCAGGCGGTGAGCGCCATGTGTTACGACTGTGAGAGGGGCGAGGCTCTGGAACAAGTCTGGGGAACGTGTCGGCCAGGCTGTGGTTGGCCCACGGATCTCATGTTTCAGACCCGCTATAACATACCACCTCTGCGACCTGCGTCAGGCGACTCTCACGCTGAACATGACGTAGCTACACGTCTTCCCTCCTCTTCTCTTTACATGGCCAGCCATAGGTTGAACCACGCATGTGGGACTTTACACCTCTACAACTGTGTCCTTTCTGGGAAATGTAGGGGGATGAGTTATCCTTTACTGTTACTTATTTTCCTGTAATTTTTTTTGGCCTATAATTTTNTTCTGGGAAATGTAGGGGGATGAGTTATCCTTTACTGTTACTTATTTTCCTGTAATTTTTTTTGGCCTATAATTTTTTATTGTTGGACCACTTTTTTTTTTCATTTATAACAAGCATCTTACCACGTTAGTGTAATATCATTTCTATTTATTTGTACCCTTTAGTGGTTGTCCTTGGTGCCCGGAGTACGGAAGTGGCGCGGTTGACCTGCCATCCAACTCCGTTCCCCACACATCAAGAGGATTCTAACTTTATGTACTATGCCTTCTATAGTGGCACTAACTACTATTACAAATATATTTATGCACTATATTTCAANTTTCTAACTTTATGTACTATGCCTTCTATAGTGGCACTAACTACTATTACAAATATATTTATGCACTATATTTCAACTCATTTCATCAGTGTTGGCTAAGTGAAGGGAGAAGGGGCTTGCACTGCCTTACTCGATCCCCCTCCCCCACATACGGTCCTTCCGTTCGGAGTGGTGTCCTTATGTCTCAACGGTGTTCGCGCCGAGACGTCTTAAACGTGTCTCCTCCCAGCATGTGCACAGCTTCTACACACCATGTGCTCCCACGAAGACACGAAGACGAGGCCCAGCGTCAGAGCCAAGCACTCATCTTGGTAATTCAAATTAGAATACTTTTAATAAAATATTTTAATTATATTGCAAAACCATTTTTATTTTTAAAAGAATCCTGTTTGAAGATGAAGAATTTAAAAAGTTAAGTCATTCATTACAATTGTGTGTGAATTTAATTTTTTTTCTCTAATTTTCTACACAATAGTTGCGGTCATTAATTTTATAAACAGTAATTTTAATAAACATTTGTTAAAAAATTATTTTATAAAAATTAATTAAATATATTTTATTCTTACCTATTTAGAAAAATAAATTTNAAACATTTGTTAAAAAATTATTTTATAAAAATTAATTAAATATATTTTATTCTTACCTATTTAGAAAAATAAATTTTAAAAAAAAAAGTGGTTCATCTAGGCTACTAAAAATATTTTCAAACAGTTAACAAAAATATTTTACATTAAACTNTTTAAAAAAAAAAGTGGTTCATCTAGGCTACTAAAAATATTTTCAAACAGTTAACAAAAATATTTTACATTAAACTTAAAATCAATTGTGAAATTAAGATTTCTCAACCTCGCAAGTCTTCATTTCAAATATAATCCAAACAGTTTTAAATTAAAATTAATGTTCACAAAATAAATGATAGCAAAGAAAATTCTATAGAAAATTAAAGAAACAAATTGAGTCTACGCACAAATTTGGGTGAAAAAATTTTAATTTTTGAATTCATTTTCTCCCGACTAAAATTTATTATTAATATAAATTGTTTTGAAATATGATTTAAATACATAATTTAAAATATTCTAATTTTAATTACTAAGATGAATATTTTAATATATGAAACCTGATTAATTATTCAGCTCTTGCATTACTGCTAGTTCCTACACGCCCGGAACATTCCCTCATGTTGTGTAGCCACCAATGATGGAGAAGGGGGATGGGGGGGGGGCAACCCAGCACCTCTGACATCGCAGCAACCTTGCTGCTGCACTGCGCACGGTTGTCTACACGTTGCACAGGAAGCTTATATTTGACCGGTACTGTAATGTACACTGCGTGGCTTAGTGTCCAATGATCTTCACTGGAGATAACTCATTCGTAACGATTCCTGATTTCTGCCAAAATACATCACAACTTGTCGAATTTCAAAGCAGTTCAGATCAGATACGCTACCATGGTGAGATGATGTTTAGCAGTTACGAGTCTCACAACTCTGCCCATGGGTCACAAATATTAAATATCGCAGCCACCAAACGAGTGAGTGGAGAGATTTAGGCAGCTCTTAAGGGGCCTGCTTGGGGATTTTTACCGCGTTTGGGGCCGAGAAACGCGAGAGCTGTAAGGGCTACACTGGCACGCGCTACAAGTGCGCCATCGCCACTACGCGCAGGGCTCTGAACTGGCGTGCAGTGTTCTCGTAGTGCTGCGTGTACCTATGGGACTTTAAGCGGTGACCCTATAAATTTATTAGTGTAAAGTCTGTAGCAAGGTTCAATGCATGTCTCTAGAGTACTTTTGCGTGTATATAACGCTTATAATTTTTAATACAGCGCTTTGAAAAAGCTGTTTTTGACCATTTTGGAGTGCTCTGAAATGGTGTTTATAATGTGCGTGACGTCTTAAAAGTAATCGACAGACATAGTCTGAAGTATGTGTTCTTTTCGTAGTTTAGCGCATAGGACGCACGTTCAATAGTTTCGTGAGAAAACCGGGATTTCAAACACACTGCAACGCAGTTCGAGCGCCGGGCAGGCGGGCCCCTTAACATTGAGGTCTTGAGAACCGATGAGGGTGAAGCGAGGTGAGTATGGAGCAACGCTGGAATGAAAGGGCGGGGGAAACGATAGATCCCCGAGAAGACGAGAGACTTATTCGTATACCGTACTGTATTTCTATAGTGGTGTATACAGGAGCCCCACTTATTTTTTGTCCTGAATGTCTGTAAATGTGTACAGATCTCTAAGATTTAAGAGCATTTAAGGCCGTAGGAAATTTTGGATTTCGATTACGAAAGACGTGTCCACAATTACCATGTTCAATACAGGAACGTGCCAAAAACTACCATGCTCGATACAGATCTTCACAAACGCACACAAGAACAAAGTTAGTACAGAGAGGTTGAAGATTTTAGTTTTTTCAAAGTTTTCACACGTATTCTTTATTTCATTCGTTTTCATTCATACTTTTACTTTATAAAAATGTACTTTATTCTTTACTAGCGAANTTATTTCATTCGTTTTCATTGATACTTTTACTTTATAAAAATGTACTTTATTCTTTACTAGCGAAGCCGCCCGGCTTAGCCCGGTAACAATTTAGTTTTTACAGCAATACTTTGACAGAAAAAAATGGTTACTGTGGGTTATCCTTAAAAGAAAAACATATGCTATTTCGGACTTTATGTACTACATTAATTTGATGTATATCTTATGGTTTAGTCAGCGCAAGCCATGTAAGCGCCCTAAAAGCGGTTTTTTTACGACTTGATTATAAACGTTTCTATATTTCTTTACTATCCTTCCATTAAATATAAATGAATTATACAAAAAAACCTTCCTTAAGGAAATTCTCTAAATGATGTTGAATACCGCATCAAAATCCATCAAGTAGTTTAGAAGTACTAACCGAATACACAGACAGACGCGGATAAGCGACTTTGTTTTATACTATTTAGAGAAGAGAGAGAAACAAATGATTTCTTGAAATTACTTTGTAGTAGACAGTTTCGATTTCGTTGAACTCATATTTAAATTCAGCATATTAAAAAGTTATTTACCAAATATTATTGGATATTGCTAAACAAAACTAATGAGTATTATTCGTTTTTTTGTTTTCTTTTGGTGTTTGCGAGAATAAAGGCGTATTATAGGTAGAGACCTGAAAAATTCGCGGATTCATTTTGGGACAAGCTAGAATTCAAAACACGTGTGTTTATATAACTTTAGCCATTGGTCCACACGTTGTTTGACACCTCCTGGAGAACGCTGGCCTAATCGTCGCCTTCCACTGTGACAGCAGACAACCAATGTGCAGTTAATATCGGCATATCTGCACATAAGACTGTAGAGTATAGCCTGCAGGTTATTGAACTCGCAAATTTTTCAGGTCTGTAATTATAGGCTGTTCACGGCAAAGTGACCACTTTTGAGGCCCTAGTTACTTTTTTACTATCAGTCATTTTTATCCTTCCACCACGTTTTAAAATAAATATTGCCGTGTAAGTAATAAACAGTATATATTTCACCGGCCTCGAAAGTTAACGTCTAAGGCTACAATAACACATATTTATTCACTATTATTACAAATAAGAGGGCTTCAAAATGTACTCACTTTACCGTGAATAGCCTATATATATTATTTCCCCATCACCTCGAGACAGGCTGCAAGCACGTGTCAGTAGAGAGATTATGAGGCCTTTGGCACATCGGGACATGCGCAGGGAGAGTCGGAGCTGTTCGTGCTCTGTCATTCCGGTAGTCCGGTGGCCATAATGGATCCAGGTGACCTTGATCCTGGTGACCTTTGACCCAAAATATCCAACCAAAAAAATTCTAAAAATTATAAAAAAATTATTGAAAATTATTAAAATATTATTTAAAAAATTGTAAAAACATTTATTAAAAAAATTTAATTTCCGGAGCTTTCACAGCCCCCATCCGTCCGTACTCATTCCACCATCTTGGTAGGTGCAGTCAGCTATATTGGTAGGTGAAACCGTATGCCATTTTGGTCGGTGCAGTCCACAATCTTAGTCGGTAAATTCCAACATCTTGGTATGTGACACAGCCACCGTCCGCCATCTTGGTTTTTAGTTTGTTATTTGTTTATACATTACTGGAGTCTGTCTCTCACATTCGTTCGACCAACATCTTGGTTTTTTTTGTTTGTCATTTGTTTTACACTGTTAGTGCTGTCCCCAGCACCGGGCAGCAGACGACTCACACCCTCCACTCCCCCTTCCAATATTTTTAATTGGCAAATTATCCCAATCTCTTCCAACATACACACACACACACACATATATATATTATATATATATAATTGCTCCGCCAATGTTTTCCATTAGATTATTTCTCGTGCGTTTTCGGAAACCTTGGTTCTATCAATTAGTAGCATTTACTCGAACTCTACCCCTGTTTCTCATTGGATAACTGCCCCACCCCAATCACCTCTCCAATAATTATTCACTTGCGTTTGACCAATTAGTCAGCAGGCCTTCACCCCCACCCCTGATTCTCATTGGCTAACCACGTCACGTGACAATCTCTTGGATTGACTAATTGCTCGTGCGTTTTCGGAAACCTTCGTTCCGACCAATCGGCGTCCTACTTTAATCGCGGGTGCTGACTATTTTTTTCCCTTAAAAACTCTTTATAACACCACCTTGAGCCCTCGGGAAATCAATCATTTTTCTCAGTCTATAAATGTACGCGTATTGTCCGAGTTGCCATAAAATCCTTTCGGCCATCTTGGCATTTGGATGGTTGCGCTCGCTTAGTGCCTTGGACAAACGGGACGAGCTACCGTACCTGCCGAAATAATTTCTCCTGGTCTACGCACCTTACGAAATTTCGACGGTATTCAAGTATTTGCTGGCCTACCTGCAGCAGGACGAAGACGTGCAGGACTGCATCCGGTGCAAGGAGTGTTTCGAGGGCTGCACCACCTCGGTTCCCGACA
>NQII01000521.1:230408-251966 GCA_002778355.1 Clitarchus hookeri | reverse complement strand
GGGGGGGGGGGGTTCCTCTTCAACACATACCCTCCAGATAGCAGTATCAGTGGTTATAAAATTACTTAACTACTGAAAGGCACTCTAAGATATAATTCAATACATTTTGTAACTCATTTATTCTTTCACTATCTCCTGTCTGCGCATACAACCCAGTTCATCAGTAATTTAACTTATATTTTGAAATACATTTATACTTTAATTAAGTAAGCCAAAATACACTGCTCAAAAAAGTATTGCACCACCGGTATTTCTGAGTTACTAGGCTGACAATAGCACAAGAGAAAGTATGGGATGAAATACTCACTNACAATAGCACAAGAGAAAGTATGAGATGAAATACTCACTCTGTGTACACAATACCACGCCGGACTTGACAAATGCATTTTTGTAATACGACGACTGTCACAGCGAACATTCTCCAGATGAAACCAATTGCAGGTGGTGCAAAACTTCTTGTGAGTAGTACATTTCAGCCTCATGAAATGTTCATTTTCCTCAAAATTCTGTGGCCTGAGAACATTTCCTTTCATTCAAGACAAGCAGGAAAAGATTCGCCCTGATTCGCAGCTATAAAAAAAACAGAACTGTTGTTGTGCCAATGTCCACATACCACGGTCATATCAGGCCACACACACTCATACTCACAGACACACAGGAAACACTTGCTGTAAAGTGCAAACTTTTTCCTTGTTTGCTGTCAGCCAGTACAGAGACGAGTTGACTGGCTTGCCACACAATGCCTTTGCATATGTATCGGGATATAACAGTTAGTAGCCTCTGAGTGAGTAAGAACACAAAACTTAGAAAATATATTATTGAAGTTGCGGCATTGTTCTTGCTAGATACTGATACATATTAACCCTTTCATTCCCACATTGATATATAATTTCTGGTTTTGCAAATTATAAATTGTTTTATGCGTGCTGTACTTAAGCTGGCAAAGAACTTCCTTCGTTGTCACAACCACTAAGATGTCTTCGTGTTCGGTGATCTGTAGGGCCACCTGTTTTTCGCGAAAAGATTTTGAGCAGCCTGGACTTCAACTGGTTACGTGCAAGCTTTCAAATTTCCTTTCGCTATTGGCCGCATGTCTGTGTGAAGACATTTTCTTCTCGACGGGACCAATTAGAATAAAGTTTCCCTTACACTGAACATCCATGTTTAGACTGTTTAGAGATTTGGGTGGCTCTTACCAACGCNAATTAGAATAAAGTTTCCCTTACACTGAACATCCATGTTTAGACTGTTTAGAGATTTGGGTGGCTCTTACCAACGCGGTTTTGAGTTGAGTATGGAGTAGCGCCGGAATGAAAAGGCGGGGGAAACAGGAGATCCCCGAGAAAACCCGCCGACCAGCGGCATCGTCCGGCACGATCCCCACATGCGAAAATCCGGAGTGACCCAGCCGGCGATTGAACCCGGTTCGCCTTGGTGGGAGGTGAGCAGGCTAACTGCTCAGCCACCGTGGCCCCAATTACGGAAAGAGAAATAAGAAACGAAACAGTTTTAAAAATATGGCCTTCACACAACCATAAAATTGCTGGGAATAAAAATGTTGGGAAAGTTTATTAAATAACTGTTTCCGTTCCACTTTCTTCTCGACTTGTACGAGCAACGATCCAAGTGTATTATCCTGATCCACATCTTTGATCCACATTTAGTTTTCAGTATGTTCTGCAGTAGTACCATGTTATCGAATATAATTTATTTATCTATTTACCCATACGTTCATGACATCGAACATCAAGTCAAGTATTTCAGTAAAACAGAAAGTGTTACGAACTTAGCATAAATGCGCATAGTTTGATAACGGAACTACACATCTGATATAGAGCGGTGGCTGTAAACAGATACTGGTGAATAGCTTCCTGTTACATGGATTCACTTCGTGTTTTCACTGCAAATTAGTTTCAGGTTATAAATCGCGAATATAAATTTAAAAATTATTACATTCTGTGGTATTCCAATTAAAACAAAGTAATATTTTTACGAATTAAATACTATTAAATAATAACCATTTTATTTGGGNTCTGTGGTATTCCAATTAAAACAAAGTAATATTTTTACGAATTAAATACTATTAAATAATAACCATTTTATTTGGGACGGGGGAAGGGAGGGTTTACTTTTAACGTTCTTTCGAATGTAGAAAACTTCATTGTCTTTTACCTCGCTTCCTTAGAATATGCTTATATGATCACGTGGTAATGTGTATTTCTCCTGCCAGATACGTCTTGCAACCAACCAAATACACTGCAGGGCTACCAATATTTTAATACTAATATTTTAATGCTGAAAACTACTGTACAGGCGCACTTTCGTAAAACGATATATTATGAAACTAGAAAACTGCGACATTATGGAAATGCGAAGTCTGCCTTCAGGATCTGAACGTCATTATAAAGTGCAGTAATCGCTAACCACAATTATTCCCAAGACATGACGTTACGGTCTTTATTTGAGTCAGTACGCTCTTCTCTCTGCAGTCAGAAGTATTTGTTGTGCAGTAAGTTCAGTTCGTCGTGTGGATAAAGGCATGCCTAGTTGAAACGCAGTGGGCGTGGGTATAAATCGCTGTACCTGCAAAGAGCGAAACCATTTTTTTACAAATACATTTTATCCCTCTATTCTTTCATTTATATTCACCACAGTTATTTTCTAGAAGAAAAAAAATCCTCTTCCCAGTTAGGCCTACGTATTATGAAATATAACTATAATTCGTACACTCTAAGAAATTATTCGGTGGATGTATACGTAGAGTATATGTATAAGTAGAGTAATTTTCCATACATACAAGCTAGCGTTCCTACATTTGCTCAGGAAACAGTCAAATGCGCAGGCTACTTCCCAACTTTGTATAGTAGCGATGCTTAACATTCCATATTTGTAGCCAGACGTGTAATATTATTTTTATACGATAAATGGGTTAAAAGCTTCCAATTCCGTTTAGGAAGTTTTTGACTGGGCCAACTAGAACTAAGTTACCACAGTACTGGACGTCTGTGATTTGCGGTCAGCCTCCTACTAAGATGCGTAACAAGTAGGCTACAAGTTTACAGTCGCAAAAGTGTTTATGAGCCAAAGTGTTAAAACTCCTGTACAAATCCTCTCCCTTCTTATAAACGCAGATTCTTTTGGAAAAGTTACACAAATGCACATCAGTGATTTTACTAAATTCTGTGTATTCTTGTTAATTTATAATTTTAAGGTTAGTTTCGAAAAAAAAAAATTAAACACTTCTGTTATATAATGATGTTTTGTGTTCCATTTAAGTGTTTAAAATATCTTGCGTACTATATATGTAAAGTAAAAGTGTAGAGTTATTTAAAAATAATATTTTTCGTTAAGTCGGCGTTTTTCAAGAAAATTTCGTTGAACTCTGTAATATGCAATTTCATGGAAATCGGTTCAGCGATATGCACCCAAACAAACACAGAGAGAACAAAAGGTTATCTCACAAGTACAGACAGTGATTTATAGCGAGGAATGTTGACCAACTGGTAGCTTCCAAAGTACTGTTTACATGCCGAATACTTTTGTTTCGTCAGTGGCTGTCTTGTTGTTGTGTGTTTGTTGACACTCCGACATTTTGTAAGGCCACTAAGAGTATTCTGGTGTTGAAATACTGAACGTTTGTGATTCATCTTGCAAACAATTACTCCGTTTCGAAAGTGTATGGCTGAATAACAAAGAAATCAAGACTATAATGTTTTAAAAAAATGTCGACAGAAAGATTTTCTGCGATTTTCAACTCTCTTCCCTCGTAAGTCTTCCTTTCCAAAATAAATAATGACGAGACACAGAATATGTAAGTATACAGAATTGAAATGGCGTGGAAGTTCCTTTGATGTGGGCGTACACATACTCTGAGTGGCTGCACGAGGTTCTTGGACGGGCCTCGTGTCTGATTGGTCACTGCATGTTGTGATAGGTTTCCTGTTGGCTGGGCTGCCCGCTGACGAGTATGTTACCAGCCAAAAAATGGCGAACGGCGTTCCGACGTGTTGTAGACCAGTGACGCACACGGCTGTACTCCGCGATACAGGCGGCTGTTTCGCCTCTGTATTCTTAAATATTCTCTATCCCAATTGCAAAACGAATGCAGAAAATGAACTCGACAAACATACCAGCCCAAACGAAAAAAAAAAAAAACTGCAATGATGCAATTCGAGATCAACAGACTACCTACTTCATATACACTATAAAGTTAATCTCGTTATCATTAAAAATACAAACTCTGTCGAGTTGCTGTTTGCTACCGTTTGACAGTTTTTTTTTCAGATGACTTCACCTACACATTGGCAAATGCACATTTTAGATGCACTCCATCGTTACTCTTAACAAATGATAGCAATGCTAAATTGCGTAATAGCAAATACGTGCATGTACTTTCACGTGTGTATTTATGGCCACATATACAAACTGACACAAACTCTCTCGCACTCCTTTTATTCCTCCTTTTCTCTCTCAATTCTTCACGATGGCACTAGTCTTTCAAAGCTTTTTCTAAGCACTCGTGTACTCAGTTAATCCCATTAGTTTATTTGATGTTTATACACGTTAAATCTTAATAATTAATTACAGAGGAAGCAAATCACTACAGTGTTTTAGTAAATATGTCGGTACAAAAATGTTCGGCATTTTCCGCCGTCTTTAGTCAATGGATGTGAACACCATATTTTCACGAAAATTGTTCCTGCCTGAATGTACTTGAACACACTCGAACTCAGATACACATTCGCCATTAGAATATTTCAACTGCTAAGCGTCTTAGTGCATACAAGTGAATCACATATTTTCAGTACCGGAGTAACGTAATTCTGGTTGGTCTATTCAAAACCACTCTGTCTTCTGTTGAAAGTACGCGTCCATTAACCAGAGTAAATCTGCAGGTGGGTGACTGGGCTATTGAAATATAACCTTCGTGGAATTATTTTCATGAAAATGAAGTGTCCGTGTTAATAGGAGCTGCCCATCTGTCACTCCCCAAACAAACAGTAACTACTTACAAGGCGTTTAATAGACTAGGAGAATAAACTTTGCCTGTAGCAGCCAATGAACAAATGCTGGAACCACCGAGACTTCAAAGCCTTACAACCTCTTTGGTATAGCCAGTGACGTCATAACTAATAGAAAAACATAAGTGGCTTAGTTAGTTTAGTCATGTGGCGTGTCGTATTTTAATGAAAACTCTGGCGTCCGTGTAATAATATACCACGGTGTTTATCTTGTGTGTTCCTTGGTGTCTTGGAAATTAGCCTGGTTGGTTAAAAAGTGCACATCACTTAATTTAGTGACAATCATGGAAGAGTAAATCCCTGGGTGAAAGCTATTTCACGAGAGAACTTCGTGCCCACAAAGTTCTCACGTGTAAGTAAACGTTTGTCTATCAACTTATTATTATTAATAATAATAAAATGCGTGTCTGAGTGTACTAACATGAACAATAGTAAAGAATAGCTCTTTGGCCTATGCCGTAGCTTATGCATTCCACATAAAGGCGAGTTTGCAGTATTGTGTTTAAATAAAACCGATTTTAGTGACATTAAACGTATGTGAACTTCTTCATTAGTTAGTTTCTATAAATTCTTTTTAACATGGACATATAATATGCTATACAGTAAGATTCACTCCAGAGATTATATTTACAATAACTTCCTGGCTGTTAAGAAATTATCGTCATTGCCAAACAAAGAGCAATAAAGAAATTAATAATTTCATGAATTATATTTTTGAACAGCTTTTTTTATTGCTTGCAAACAGTTACAGAGTTAATACAACAAAAATTAATAAATGACCTACAGTTAATTTATATACTTAGAGAATGTTTCATTAAGTAATATTTCTGAACATCGTTCTTAACTTGCTTACAAATAACAACAGGTTGAAAGCAGCGAAAATGTTGTACTATTAAGTACTGGCCATTTTACCGTATTGTTAGGTATTGCAAAACAATGTCGCGTAGGGACTGTATTTCTTACCACCAGTGACGTCACATAGAGTTTGTGTAGTCTCAGTGGTCACGTAAATGCCTTCTGGGCGGCGTTCCGAAACGTTACTCTGCGAGTAAACTTTTATGTCTGACTGTACCTAGACGCTCTGAGCAAATTCTTTACTCACTCTTGCCAGTGACCCAAAACTGTGAGAATTTTGCCAAACTAAAACATTTACACGCACTATTTCAGCGAGTAACCAAAGGTAAAACGAAAATGGTGGAAAGTTTAGTAAAGTTAAACAAATTGAAAGGAAACGTGGACCTTATTTTTACAGAAACATGGGAAAATTACAAATGACGAGTGATAAATTTCATACTTTTATTTCTAAGTTTACTTTAATAAAGGCTACATTTTTAGACGTAATGTGTATGATTAATTGATGGCAAGTGAAGCTGTTTATCTATATATCAAATATTTTGGGAAAGAAAGATTCGGGGAAAGGGACAAATATCTTTTGGAATATACATTGGTTGCTTAATCAGTATATACTTGGAAATACAGAATGCTATTTACATCATGGCCTTTCCAAAACCACGTTTACTCTTGCTTTCTTCAGCTGTTACTCTGTCACTTTACTCTACTCTCAGAGTAACGTTTTGGAACGCCGCCCTGCTTGAGTGTGTATATAACAGTACATAAAGTTACACGAGTTAACGCCTGAACCTTTCTTACAGCGACAACAGCAGACAAACATCATCAGAAATGTTCGGCTCGGCGGGGGGACGTGGTGCACAAAAGAGTGAACAACTGCCGACGTATCGTTCAGAAATGACTTCTTGGAACCAGAAGCGTCGCCGATATCAAGCGAGGAAAATTCCGAAGCAGCAGATATCTCGACTCGCGTCGGCAGAAGAATTAATGGTGTCGGGCGTCGCTGGTGCGAGAGGTCACAGCGCCGACGTACAAAGACGAGGGTCGTTAGTTCAAGACCCGCGCAGGCTCAAGTCGCGGGTCTCGTTATGTCACAGCGTAGCACGTGAAACGTTGCACGCCATGCTGAAACACTGTCGAGTGCCGCCGACGTAATATTAGAATTTAACTGTGTCGTATGAAGTTTGCTATAACATTACGACATCTGCATTGTTTGAATACACTGGTGATGAAATATTACTTCTCCATCAGTGTTCATAAGGTTCTCTGCAAAGTAATATTAAGTCATGAACACACAACGAGTACATTACTTAAATAAACAGGCTAGATTGTACATTATTATACGCAGGAAAGAACATTTGATTGGTACACTTTCAACTCGGTATTGATGAACGTTGTACAGTATAGTAATTGTGTACGGTGCTGTATGAGCAAATAGCACGGTTGTGAAAGGAAATACAGAGAGATGGTCTAGAAGTCGTCAATATAGGTGACTAACTTCTAGCTTCCCTTATTTTAGGGTGACCTTAAGTCTTGCTTTTCGCAGAAGAGTATTTTTTTTAAACCACTGTTCTGCGGAATGCTAAATGCCAAACCAAGTCATGAAACGTCCTTCATTACCATAATTGTATGCTAGACATCCTGATCCATACACTAACAACCGCTGAGAATTTTTATTTTTTTACACATGGAGTGAGTTTTATGATCTGATTTCACTAAATAACACTTTGTTGCAAACCATTCATTCAAATGATAAATATGTTAAAAATAATTTTAAATATTAAACTGTTCTGCTAGTGTTCGTTAACTTACAATAAAATTGTACCAATGATTTTGATTTACATCCTGGGTGTTCTCTCAATTTTTAAATCACAATAGCCTGTATTTGCAGTACTGTTATTGCATTCATTATCAAATACATTTCTTATAACATGTGTCCTTTTGCTTCATGTATTACGTGTCATGCTGCATGTATTACATATATCGTCGCACTAGTCTTAGTTGTCAGTAAATCTGTGCCCAGTAAAACATACTCAGCGAAACAAAAAATGTATTCACAACTCAGAGAGTAACAGGAAAAAGGGAGAGGGGGGGAGAAAGACAAGCAAATAATTAAGGAAACCTGATTTTGCGTCAATATTTAATAACGTATTGAGTGCCAAATAACTATACTTCATGTACACTTTCATGTTTTTGCTATTTTTTGCTGTTACTCAACTTCACTGTCTTCCTGAAAATTACTGACATTTAGTATCGGAGCCACCTAATACTGTTTGTGCTAGTCGAGTACGAAAAACTCAAGAACAGAATGAAACATTCAATCAAAGGGAGAGGTAAGGATCATTAGGGATGCCTGGTTTTCGAGAAAATAAACAAGCGTGGTCTGTACACGTCAATATCCACGCACACGCCAATGTGTGTTCCTACCGCAGCTGGGAGTAGAAAGTCCCAGGGCTCAGCGCTGTGCCTCACGCACCTAGGCATGTGGAGATCACTAACTACAAGGACATATGTTCGTGGCTTTACTGCGACTAAACAAGTATCGCCGCAGTTGGAGCCATGGTTGCTTCTTATGTTCACTTGTTAAAGTTCCTAAGAATGGAGAGGAAACACCAGCGTAGACACTGTAAAAACCTCTCGATAGAGAAGAGCTGCAAAATATCACGCAATGAAGTAGGAACAGAAGTTTTATTAGAAACAGGAAATGGGAAAAGATAACTGTATTAGAAGTGAGTGAAGAGATTTGGGCGGCTCTTAATAGCGAGAGCCGATGAGGGTGATTAACGTGAGCATGGAGCAATGCCAGAATGAAAGGGCGGGGAAAACGGGAGATCCCCGAGAAAACCCACCGACCAGCGGCATCGTCCGGCGCAATTCCCACATACAAAAATCTGGGAGTGACCCGGCCGGTGATTGAAACCGGTTCGCCTTGGTGGGAGGCGAAGGACATAGCCCATTCAGTCCCAGTGTCCACAATGGTAGACATGTTGCAATTAAATTATACTTATGGCAGGTACTGTACACAACAAGTAATCAGTGTCCGGTGTTTTAGACGCCTTCCTTGTGAGCAATCTGATTTTACAAATGTTCTGTACCTCTGGTCCATGCTGATAACAAGAGTACACAGCACGTTGTCCACTGGTTGTGAGAAACACGTTCCACACAAGTGCAGCGAACAACACAATATTTCACGATTGCAACACTTCAGTACGTTAATTAATTCGGGACCGTACGGGTTAAATGCTTGAAGATAAGATTGATCGGGAAGACTTCCTTTGTTTTGGACACGCCGAATTTGTTTTATTGTATGCTCTCCTCTGGTTATTGGCTAGAATCGTTAGAGAGGAGAAAATTTTCACACTTTACTGGGCCAATCAGCTTTGGGTTACAGCCATACTGACTGTCTGTGATTTGCGGGCAGACAACTAATCGCGTAACAACCAAAACTATGCCATCACGAACGTGGATCCGAGCAGGGGTGTTTTGAAACAAGACAAGAAAGTAAAACTATACGTGAAAATAATGATGTCCCAGCTAATCGTTCATTGCCTGCGTAACACGTAACAATACGCAAGCAAAACTACGGCTTGTAGGACGAACTGCAGCCATACTCGGCAGCAAAATGGGGGAAATTATTTTTCCAAGCACTAGAGAGCGGAAAACGTTTAAAGAGTTGTATATTTCAGTTTCTTTCACAGCTGGAACAATTTTAACCAGACGCACCTAGAAAATTCTGGACGATTAACAAATACGCAAAAAGACAAAGACCAAGTCATTTGCTGCCAGGTGAGGGGTTACGCTGAATCTCGTATGGAGCCAATGGGAAAACAGCTCAGGATCGAGTGTATAGACGACTGTGTAGTCCAGCATGAAGGGAATCAAAATGCGACATTTTCACCCTGTCCTTTATAACGCGTGTCTGTGGTCGAGTTTTCGGGACGATGTCCTAACCAACTAGGACGTGGCACAATACAGCACAAACCAGTAAAACTTTATTCTTGTTATCAGGTCCTCGCATAACCGAGACAAGCAACACAGTACAGTCCATTACGGTTACTTCAAACTATTCTGAATACCTGCTAAAGTTGTGACGTCACGCTATTCCTCCGCCTCAAGCAAACAAATTCTGTCGGGTCGTGTCGGCAGAAAAGCAGTCCAATGTTGGGACACGGAGGCTGGTTNGTCGGCAGAAAAGCAGTCCAATGTTGGGACACGGAGGCTGGTTGTGCGCAGCCTGCTAGATCGGTCTACCTCATCTTTGGCCTATGGTATTTCGTCTCTGTGGCGTTACCGTTGGCTCGTTGGCAATTCTCCTGATTCTCTACCTACTGGCGCGAAACCCGACGAGTGGAGGCTACTGTGCATGAGGGCGCTCGGAGAACTCTAGAACACTGTGGACTGGTGGCATCTGAACTTAACTGAGGTGGGACTGTATGAACATGTGATACGGACTTTACTGTGAATATTGGAACTGTCAAATATGGACATATAACTTATAAAACAATTGCATAGGTTTTGATACAGTATCTGTTGGGACTGATTTTTAATTATTTTATTACATTAATTTCTTTGAGGTAATTGTAAATTTTATTTATTGAATTCCTTAATTGTAAACAGCAAGGAATGCTAATTTATTGTGAGATGTTGGCTTTAGAGAATTTTGTTTGTAGTTATGGTAAATAAAATCAGGAAATTATAATTAACTCTTTGATTATTAAGACCTCCATCCCTTAACGAACTTGGTTTAGCCCATTGACTTTTGAGAAATTGTAACAATCGTGTTGAATATTTTGATGTAAATCTTTTTCAGGACACAAATGAAAGTCAACAATTTGACATATATTTGGATGTTAAACAATAAATGTGGCAATTTAAAAGTGTCGAATTAAGTAAAAATCGTCGCTAGTAGCTTTCTGTTTATGATATTAATTCTGCTGTAAAGCCGTGTTTTGAAAGATAGCGGCAATGCTGTAATTTTTCTTAGCAGTATTAATACCCTATTGTCACCGGTTAAAATTCTGGGGAAACCGAGCACACGCGAAACATGTTTATGCTTTCCCCCATCGCCACCGCAATGTTTCCTTATGGCCGGATGTGACCTGAGACATTTCATATTGTCTACTAGGGACTGCATTTAATGTGTGTGTTGTTGACTGCTGTGTAATAGTGAGTTAAGCAATTGAGTGAGTGAGCTGTGTTAGTCCGGGGGAAGGGCGGGACATAGCACGGCGACGTATGCGTGTGTCTCGTCATGCGGACGACGCAGTGAGTGTACGTAGAGGCTACCCCCCTCCACAGTGGCTGGAGGAAGCTGCGCCGAGATACAGTTGTGACGGAGATATCAGTCAGTAGCGAGCGACAGTCGTCTCCGGGAGTCTTCAGCTCCGCTCAGCTCGAGGTGGGTCTCACTCACGTCTATGTGCTCTCTGCCTCTAACTGCCGGCTTCGTCGTCGACGATTTCCTTTACATGTNAGGTGGGTCTCACTCACGTCTATGTGCTCTCTGCCTCTAACTGCCGGCTTCGTCGTCGACGATTTCCTTTACATGTACAGGGCGCTCGCAACAGACAAATTCACTATTTTATACTTGTTCGGATTACCGACTTTATCATCACTTATAAGTACTCATTCCTCGCATGAGAGAAATTTTTAATCGCGTCAATTTATGTATCGCGTCATGTCAAATCACAGTTTTAGTGATTTGTTATGTACAAATAAATAAAACCATTTACATAAATTTTAACAATGATGTGTGAAAGGTAATGTTTTATCCATGTAAGGTGTGTTTAGAACAACTCATTATACAAAAAAAATAGACTGCTATAAATAAAAACATGCATTAATTTACTTATTTTAGACAATTTATAAAAACTACGAAAACATTTCANGGCAATTTATAAAAACTACGAAAACATTTCATGACGTGATTGTACAGATCGCTCATGGTATCGTATTTCAATGTGGTTTATCTCATTGCGGTGAGTTAGTGTTTATTATTTGAACTTCCCAAAAACAGTAAAATTGTGATTTTGNAGGTGGGTCTCACTCACGTCTATGTGCTCTCTGCCTCTAACTGCCGGCTTCGTCGTCGACGATTTCCTTTACATGTCCAGGGTGCTCGCAACAGAAAAATTCACTATTTTATACATGTTCGGATTACCGACTTTATCATCACTTATAAGTACTCATTCCTCGCATGAGAGAAATTTTTAATCGCGTCAATTTATGTATCGCGTCATGTCAAATCACAGTTTTAGTGATTTGTTATGTACAAATAAATAAAACCATTTACATAAATTTTAACAATGATGTGTGAAAGGTAATGTTTTATCCATGTAAGGTGTGTTTAAAACAACTCATTATACAAAAAAAATAGACTGCTATAAATAAAAACATGCATTAATTTACTTATTTTAGACAATTTATAAAAACTACGAAAACATTTCATGACGTGATTGTACAGATCGCTCATGGTATCGTATTTGAATNGACAATTTATAAAAACTACGAAAACATTTCATGACGTGATTGTACAGATCGCTCATGGTATCGTATTTGAATGTGGTTTATCTCATTGCGGTGAGTTAGTGTTTATTATTTGAACTTCCCAAAAACAGTAAAATTGTGATTTTGNGAATGTGGTTTATCTCATTGCGGTGAGTTAGTGTTTATTATTTGAACTTCCCAAAAACAGTAAAATTGTGATTTTGACAGGCCGTCTTGTGAAAAAATATACCGCCTAAAATGTCTTATTGCCAGGAAATAGTACTCGCAAGTAAAGTCTACAAGTTGAACAGCATTTCGTACAAATAAAAAATAGTGAATTACCCTGTGACCAGCAGCCACAAGACAGCTGTTTGCAATACACGTATTTAAAACTATTTCACGTGTGCGCAGTCTGTTTGCGCACGAAAAGGAGCAGCATTTCACAATAGGGCGGAATACAACTTTCAAAACACCGCGACTATTACAAACACTATTTTGAAGATTTTCAGCATTGCCAAAAGTGACATATTTTAACTGTTGAAGGTATTCTTGGTGAATTCCTGCCAAACTATTGAAGAGGCCTGCAGTGAACATTGCTACAAACTTTAAAACAATAAAATGATAGGGTCACCGCTTAAAGTCTTATAGATAGCGACACCCGAATTTCACGAAAAGATAGCCGCACATGCTACACCCTACGGATGTCCCCGTGGTTTTATTTTCCTTATTGGCCTCGTGTCTTTGTGTGAAGACACTTTCCTACTCGACTGGCCAATCAGAATTAGATAACTTCAATACTGTGCGTCTGTGATTCGCGCGCAGACACCTAACACGCGTAACACGGGAACCATCCAATCACGAAATGCACTTGATGCGCGTGGCAGTGTCGCCCTTATAGCTCCCGCACTTCTCGGACTCAACAGTGGAAGACAGCTCCAAGTAGACGGGCTCTTTAACTTGCTTACAAACTCCAATTAAAATTAAAGTATAATGTGTATTTGTTTAAAGTCTAGTTTGTTCTCAAACGAATTCGCAAATTTCCCGTGCATCTCTACTATTTCCTGTGCTGTGCCCCAGATATAGGGCGCTGAGAATGAAAGGATGTTACTTTTCGTGAAAAGAGGCTGAGGTGGCGTAGTGGCTAGAGCGCTCTTGTACACCTAGGCGATCGATTCCTGGCGGTGTCGCCCCCAGATTTTCGCATGTGGGAATCGTGCCAGACAATTCCGCTGGTCTGCAGGTTTTCTCAGAGATCTGCCGTTTCCCGTGCCCTTTCATTACGGCGCTGCTCCATTCTCGCCTCGCTTTGCCCTCACCAGCTCCCAAGACCCCCTTGCCTAAGCTTCTACACTCCACTCCAGTTTTCACGGAAATCAAGTTCCTCTACCAGTAATTAGGCGTTGACT
Source organism: Clitarchus hookeri (assembly GCA_002778355.1). Classification (NCBI taxonomy): domain Eukaryota; kingdom Metazoa; phylum Arthropoda; class Insecta; order Phasmatodea; family Phasmatidae; genus Clitarchus; species Clitarchus hookeri. Next base: position 238,204 of record NQII01000521.1, on the reverse strand, counting down.
GTTTCTTCGTGAGTGAGTGAGTGTGAATTGAGAGATTTGTGCGGCTCTCAACATCGAGGTCTCGAGAGCCGATGAGGGTTAAGCGAGGTGAGGATAAAGCAGCGCCGGAATGCAAGGGTGGGGGGAAACGGCAGATCGCTGAGAAAACCCGCAGCCCAGCGGAATCGTCCGGCACGACTCCACCTGCGAAAATCCTCGGACGACTCCACCGGGAATTTAACCCGGTTAGCCGAGATTGGAGGTGAGTAATCTAACCACTACACCACCGTGGCCCCTAATGTTTGTTAGTTTCTGTAAGCACGCGCTGTACGCCAGTTTACACTGCCTTCTCGGCTCTTCGCTGTGACAAATGACTGCTGTAGTGGCGAATGTCAACAAAAGTCAACTCATCATAGTCGTGCGATGCGGTTTTTGCTCGCCTGGTCTCTTCCGCGTAGTGTTTATGACATGTGGTTGTCAAGACACTGCGCCATTTTGGTGCGCTCAAACACCCGAGGCCATCAGCAGGGTCGAGGAGAATAACTGCAGCGCCGAAACCATGTATGTTGCGTCTTCAATGTCCTGAAGGCTACAGTAGACTGCACAAACGTCTGTAATCAGTTTAAGTTGCCGTTCTCCCAGTTGTCTCCTAGATGAGGTAGCAAGGGGTCACAGTATGGGTTGAGTACACATATGTTATCAGCACTGCCTACCGGCGGGCTGCTGCGTAATTGTAATAGGAAATCCCTACGAGCGTATATTTTCAATAAGGATAGGTAGTATGAACTTTTTTGTAAAACGTAAATTTAAATATTCCTTGCAAACAGGCTACACATTTTATGGAACCATCTCCGCTGTAGGGAACTACTACTAAACAATTCGTCAATATTGCATTTTGTTTGAGAAGCCTATATTTAAAATTAACGCACTGGGGCGAGATTTCCTTAACATGGGATTTCCTAATTAAATTTCGCAGCTGCCAGCCAGTAGGCAGTGCCCTTAACTTGCAAGGCGAATTCTTTGGTGTGGGCCAACCTATTCTCAGATTAGCTGCGTGAGGCTCTGCAGAAAGCCTGATTGGCTACTGCGTTGTGCGGAAGCTACTCTCTATTGGCCGGGCTGCAAGTTGGAGGGCAAGTTGCCAGGCGCTGATTGGCGGACGGCGTTCTGGCACATTGCTGGCCACCACTGAACCTATTCCGCTGTTTCACGCCTGTGTCTATGTCAAGTTTATAAAATTGTAAAGTTTCTTGAAGGCGTAGACTAAATGTTTAGCACTTGCAGGCCGGCAATGCGCAGGTATATTCTGTTAGCTGTTTATTCACTTTTTTTAACTGAAACCTTTGTAAAGTCACCTCATGTATTAAGCGTTCGGTCGTTTCCTGAATACATCACGTATCACAAGCGTATTATACTTGCGCTAACACAAAAGGACCTTATTTTTGGTTAAATTGAACTTTCACTTATTTTTTTTCTATAAATTATAATACTTCAGTTATAATTAATACGAATAGAAACAGGAAGAAAATTGGTGTGTCGGTAATGCCTAGTATGAAATAGTTCTTGTGCAAAATATAACTATACTCCGGGGCACTTGTTTTTCGCGAAAAGACCTCAGGACAAGTTGTGTTCCAAAGCACTTTATTTCAGAACCGCTTTGGTGATTGTATTATTTGAATTGTTACGCTTCTTATATGTATTCCTGCGAATAACGGACGTTCAGTACAGGAGAAACTTAATTCTGATTGTCTTACTCGTGTAACACGCTGTCTTCACATAAAGACAAGTGGCCAATAACCAAATGAAGACTGCAAGTGTGCACATGGGATGCTGAAGTCTAGCCTCCAGGTATATTGTTTTCGCGAATAACAGGCGGCCCTAATCGTTACCCTGAGAGCGCACGAAGGCGATGCGTTTTCCCTTTGGTGTTAAGGTTTATTCTACTCAGGTTAGGAACAAAATGGATTTTCTAATGGGAGAGTTTGGCACAGGTAAAATTTCCGCTGCTAGGTGAGTATTGTCACTTTTGATTAGTATTTTAAGCTAGGTAAATAGTAAAAGAGAAAGGTTTTACTTAGTTCCGTAGTTATTTTATATTTTATTTATAAATATTGCAATTGTTTGGATTTTTTAAAGTAGAAAATAGAGACAATCGGGTACACATGTGACACTAGCGCTTACCTAGTGGCGAAAAATTTTAGTTGCCAAACTGAAAGCATTGCTGAGCTTCCCAACCTGAGTATCATAAACCTTAACTCGGTTAGGCTTTGTTTGTATGCGGCGGAGGAATATCCTGAAAGTAGAATTTTGGCAGAGCTTCAGAAAAGTTGTAAGTACCGCGAATGGACAGAGGCAGCGGTCGATCGGAGATGTAAACACTACCCGGAGGAGGGAGGGTGTTATCTGAATGAACTGGACTATCAGCAGACGCGGGTCGAGGTCAAACTGTCCAGTGGCGCCGGACAACCTGATCACTACGCCATCTTGCCCACATTACACAATACTCAACAACACAGGAGTGGGACAGTTGCTCATACCTAGGTACAGGGGACATTCCCGATTTATATGCCATATAGGCAGATACCTAAAAAATTCGTGGATTCATCTCGGGAGAAGCTAGAATTGAAACACATGTATCTTAGCGTTACTTCTGCAATTGGCTCACGACCTATTTGTCACCTCCTCCAGTACTGTGAGCCAATAGTAAACAGGCAACAAAATGCAATCCCAATCACGACCTCTCACTGTGAAAGCAGGCAGCCAATGAGCAGTTGAAATCTCCTCGAGTGTGTAAACAAATATGGAGTCTAGCCTAAAGGACAATGAACTCGTGAATTTTCCGGTATCTACATATAGGATAAGACTGCACAGTCCTCCGTGCTCTAGAGCCCTCGCTGTTCGTTCATTGGCTAGTGTCATAGCGAATAGCCAGTTAGTTCTTATATCCTTGAAAAAGTAGCACGCCATTCGGTGCTTGTAAATGTGAAGGTCTGCTGTTGGCCTAGAGTCGCCCACGGCGTGTCTAATAAACTATTAATGACAGGAAGAATTCGCGCCTTAAACGACCTGTAGGCTAGACTCCACTGTCCTATGTATTTTCGAGTCTCAGCTTTCTGTTGATTGGCTGCCGCCACAGTGTGCAGCAAGTTTTACCTCACGCCGTGTGGCACGGTATTCGGTGCTTGTTTCCTTACACGTCTGTCATTGGCTCAGAATTCACCTGGGCGTGTCTAATAATGTTATAAACTGTGATAAAATTACAAACATAACAGAAATACGCATGTGTTTGTCATTTGGCTTATGAAATCAATTCACGAGATTTTCAAATCCTTAGTATTAAGTATTTATAACCTATTGTAGACTGCTTACATCATGCTTTCCAAAATATGTTATTTATAAATCCTTACATTAAAAAAAGTATTTTAATATAAAATTATTTTATTTAAATATTTAAAACCTCGACGTACAAGAAATAAGTGTTACCTATGTACGTAACTGCATACACACACACACACACACACAATGCACAATATGATAAAGATGGGGGNAGAGAAGATTCAAATGTACATGGCTACTGTACAGAACATTCGAGACCTGCCCCTCTTCTTAAAACCAGTTGACGGCGCGCCTAAGCAGTGTATAATCCATGCACGGTTACTTCAAACTTTTATGAAGTCCAACTGAAGTTCTAATTCCAGGATATTCTTCCATCTTGTGCAAACAAAGCTTAACCGAGTCTAGAAAATTACACCAAAAGGAAATTGTACCGCATTCGTGTGCACACGATTTAATAATAGTTTGTATAAGAATATTTTCTTAATATATGTTACCAACATACCTATTTTTCACTGTTTTTGTTTATACTAATAATGAATTAAATATTATAATGTATAGAGAAAATATGAGTTAAAAGTTAAATTAAACCAGAAATAAGGTATTCTTATGTTAACCCAAGTATAAAACTCTTGTGTTACATGACATACTCTGGAAACAACCAAATATGGCATACATGGCAGTGCATTTTCGAAGGTTTAGTTAAAAACGTGTGAAGAAACCGCGAATATACTCATTTCATCGAATTAACTTTCCTTTACAAGAACGCATAAAAATCCCCAAGGTATCCAATTTTATAAACTGTAGAACTAAACTGCGAATTTTGAGACTTCTCAAGCTATATTTTCAAAATTCAACGATATAATCTAAACTTACTAAAAACTATTTTTTCTTCTTTATACTATATCACAACCCGTTTAATTTTTACAAATATCTTTAGTATTACTAACACTTTTATTCATTATTTCAGTCACTGGGAACAGGAAATAAATTATATCCGAACCTAATGATACACAGTACCACAGAATGGGCAATTACTCAGAAGTGCAATAGATATGAGGTTCCTATCATGAGATCATTACCAGCCGCTGATCGGCTGCGCGAGACAAGCATTGTACTTGATTGGCTATTGACTGGGCTGGCATGCAAGTTACCGGGCGCTGATTGACATTCCGACATATTGCTGGCCAGTGCCGCCATTTTGCTGGCACGTGTTGTTCCAGTTCGCGGTGCAAGGAAAGACTGTGCAATCTCGCAAATTATTTTTCAGACCAAAATATACTTCAAACACGTGTGTATTTCTGTTGTGTTTGCAATTGGATCACAGTTTATTAGCCACGCCCATGATGAGCTCTACTCTAAGTCAATAACAGACTTACAAGGAAACAAAGAGAGTCCCGTGCCATCTGGTCTGAGGCATAACTGGCAAACACACTGGGGCAGCAGCATATGTGAACAGAAAGCTGAGGCTTAATAAGACATACGATCGCGGAGTATAGCCTACAGGTCTTTAAAACGCGAAATTTTCCTGTCCCTGCAAATGAGAAAACGTTTTACTGATAACTAAGGTCACCTGATTTTCGCGAAAAGATTCCAGGACTAGCTGTATTGCAAAAGACGTTGGTTTATAACCAATTATGTGGTTGGAGGATGTCAACTATCACGAGTCTTACATGTCTGCCAGCCATTCACGGATGTTCAGTGTCGCGGTAACTTAAGTCTGACTGGCCCAGTCGAGTAGACAATTTATTCTTACATAGACACGTGGCCAATAGCAAAAGGACATTTACAAGTGTGCAACTACAAAGTTGAAGTCTAGCCTGCGAAAAAATCTTTTCGCGAAGAACTGATAACACTACATTTTAAAACAATTTTTTTGCATTGCATAAAATTATATATTTGAAAATAAAATGGGTTTAAAATGTTTTTTTAATGACGAATAAGTATGTAAATACGCTGTTATATCATTCAAAACGGTGTCCATATGTCATACGAACAGTCATTTATTTATACTCTTATTTTTTAAATATTCAACATACGTATAATGTTTTATGCTGAAGTCTAGTGAATAAGAAGTTTGAGATGAAAATCTGCCCCTCAAGAAATACCATAGGGTGGAAATAACACCATTAAACCAAAAAAATACGACAATGGGCTTGATAAATTGATAAAACACTATTTATTCACTTCGTTATTGTTATAGGTTGACGTGAATATGTCCACGCCCACAGCGGACAATTAACAACCATTCATCGGTACTCCTAATGAGCTCTATGTATACAAGTGGACGAAAGACATGTCGGAAGCAATAGTCACGTTGGCCTAAGAATGGACTTGGCTCCGCCTACCCAAGTGAAAGAGAAAAGCAGAACGACTTGCAAAGCACCAGCCACAGGTAGCTGGCAGGCGGACAGACGAATCTGCAGGCACTCCCTCCCACCTGCCGTACCACGGTCGTCCAATTGTTTCCTTTCCCGGGGATAAGTGGCCTGACATTGGCGGAGCTCCCAAATCCCAAGTTACAGCGGCGCTGTTATAACAACAGCCAGTCAAATCTCCAGCTCTTCACAGACACATATACATATTTCGGATTTAGCGTGTTGTAGACCATAGTTTCGCTACGTAATTTCGCCATGCATCGAACGTGTTAACATCATTATTGCTGTTTTGTGTAGTGCAGTTGCCACTTAATTTGGTTGTTTATTATTATCATCGAAGCGCATTTTCCAGTACAGATTCTACGATGAAATGTAGTAAGCTATCCCCGTGTGAAATGAAGTACGGGTTAACCGCGCGAACAAGACAACTGTTTCGTAAAAGTTATCAGAATACGTAAATTATCACAAGTCGCAGTGTTTCGATATTCATGAAGATGGAAAATATTTCCTAATGAAGAAAACACACATTAATGTTTCAAAAGAAACGGTCAGAAAATGGCACGTGTCCCTGTTTCCCTTAAAAAAAAAAAATGCGGTCTTGCTGAATTTATTACAATTAACTTTGATATATTAAATTGTAAAGATTTATCGCGAAGCATGACTCACCGTTAATATCCCCCATGAAGGGCGGAACCTTATTCTCGTCACAAATCACGGAGTTTACGATCACTGTTATGCCACCTATATTATTACTTGCATAGTAGTAGAAAAGTTTTATTATTTTATTTTCTTCCTCATTTTCTTTAGCAGTTTTTAAGACCATATGAAATAGTGAAAATATTTTAATAAATTCAATCTGACATAAATTCTTTAACACTTCCAGGCCCACTTTAATTAACGGTTTCGTGTGTTGCAAAGGAAGAATATTATGATCCGTGCTGTACTTCATTCGACACAACACTTGTTTCGTTGTCACAGCCAATGAGGTGTAGGCTATATGCTCAGCTATAGTTCGGAACATAGACCGTTATATGACCTAGACCAGTAAGACGGTTTCCGAATCATTTTCCCACAGGTTAGATTATTTGTCATTGAGCTCCGAACTGTGCAGTACAAACAAAAGTTTACCTACACGTGGGTAATGTACACAATTGTGTACACTGGGCCTGAATAGGTTTTAAGCGATATTCCTGTAGAATTGAATACCAACAATTTAGGTAAGAATTTATTTACAGATACCGTTTATTTTTTAAATGACGTTGCATTTTAAAAATGTATATTTAATACAGAATTGTTTAACTGTAATTTTAACCTTAAACCCAAAAATCTCGGAAGTGGGGAATGCATAACGGATAAAAGATAACCGCTCTTGTGTTTGCTGAAAAAGACAACGAAATCCGTTAGAGAAAGAACTACTCCAAATGCAATTACAGTCTCATTTGCATGAGTTATATGTAGGGACCTGCAAAATTAGCGGTATTTTCTCGCAGCACGCTAGAATTCACAGTCCTATACATATTCGAGTCGGTGCCACTTGTGTATTGGCTTCTGCAGCAGTGATGGTACATTTTTCCTCTTGAATTGATAGGACGTGACTGGACCAGCCTTTCGTCAGTTGCTCGATGTGTGTCCAAAGCCGCCCAGGGCGTGCCTGAACAAACTGTAGTCCAATAACAAACCTAATACAAAATCACAGGTGTTTGAAGCCTAGTCTCTCCTGAAATAATAACGCGAATTTTGCACGCCTCTAGTTATATGTAAGCTAAATGAATGACAAAATGTGCCAGGTAGTAAAGTATTCTTTATAACTACTAACAAAATGCTTAGTTCGCACATTGCATATGATGTAGAATAATTCCAATTTTATATTAAATAAAATACTTATATTTTTTTTTGGATTTCACTAACATGGGATTTGAACTGAAATGCTTATTTCAGTAACTTCTCTCTCTTTCTCTATGTCCTAAACGTATTTTACGAAATTAAGTGTAAAATAATACTATAGACTATTTGTGTAAAAATCCAGAATTTTGTAACAGAGTGATTTGTATTGCTCATACCACGACTCATTAAAACTCGTCAAACACGCGACAATCCCCCCCCCCC
>NQII01000521.1:155761-220540 GCA_002778355.1 Clitarchus hookeri | reverse complement strand
TGTTCTCGGCATCAATATCCAGCTCGTCAGCTATTTCTTCCGTGGTGCGTATTTTCTGAGTTTAGGCGAAATACACATGATTATTTTGTGATATCGCGTGAAACCTCTGCGCTCCACAGATCTCCCGGGCAGNTGAGTTTAGGCGAAATACACATGATTATTTTGTGATATCGCGTGAAACCTCTGCGCTCCACAGATCTCCCGGGCAGGCGAGAGGCCTAGGGTGGTGAAGGGGGTGGCAGGGAGGCCTACGCCTCAGCGACACGTGTACTGCGGCCCACCACCTGCCTCGTGGCACGTGTCAACTGGGATATGCTCGCAAAGTGGGTCAGCGAGGTTTCTATTCCAAAAGACGTCACTCGTCAAGAGTGAAGAGATAATGGCGGCTCTTAACATCGCGCCAATGAGGGTGAAGCGAGGCGAGTATGGAGCAGCGCCGGAATGCAAAGGCGAGGGAAACGGGAGACCCTCGAGAACACCTGTTCACTAGCAGCATCGTCCGGCACGATTCCCACTTGCGAAAATCCGGGAGTTGCCCGGTCAGGGATTGAACTCGGTTCGCCTTGGTGGTAGGCGAGCAGTTTAACCGCTCAGCGACCGCGGCCCCAATGACTAAGAGAAAGTTGCAAATGTGCATGCAAGATATGAAGTACAGCTTGCGCGTAGATCTTTTCACGGGAAACAAGGTGGCCATATGCGTAGTTTGCCCTTAACGGAATGCTTGTAATTTACGGGACTCTAAACCAATAGGGTACGTTTCTCAGCATGTACGTCGCGCCATTTCATTTCTGTGTACTTGTATACTGTGTTGTTAGGACGCCTAGCTAGGCGGGACCCTTACAGACGTGCAGTTCAGTGACGGTATACTCCACTCGCGGTTAGTCCACATTTTGTAATCAAACATTTGAAAAATCACCCTATGCACGGTGTGTTTGGTTGTTTACTACATATGTAATGTATCACAAGCGTTTTACACTTCATTTACATAAGTTTTTTTTGGTTGAATTGAACTTTTACTTATATTTTATCTATAAATTATAACATTTATTTTTTAATTGATATGATTAAAAACAAGGAGAAAATATCTGTGTTGGTGATGTTTAGTGAAAAATAGTTCTCGTCCAAAATATTACTAAGCAGACTGCGCATGAATACGGTGCGTTGACCTTTTGGTGTAGTTTTATAACCCGTTCGGTACACAGTAATTTCCGAATTCAAGTGTTGCAATCACGCAATTTTTTGGTATACGCTGTACTTGAGTTCAGTACTTGTCTTGCAACCAGTGAACGCCCTCCAGCGTGCTCGATGATTATTGAAAATAACCATTCACTTCAAAGAGGTGTGGAAAATTCCACAAAACAGATTATCCACGAGGAAGACTGGGCACTGAAGTCTTGCTGTGTACAGTACTGGTCATAAACAGCATTCATGTGCAACGTGTTAAGGTATATTCGCAGGAGGTGTAGGTGGGGGAGTATTCTGAAAGTAGAAGTATAGGAATCTGGATTTGCACAGCACTGACCATGATTCCACCTGTTCTGCAACATGTCAGGTGTGAACCAGGAGAAGATTTCAGCACACACAGGTGAACCATCAGGGGCGGGAAAGTTTATTTGCTCAAGCAAAATATTAATTTTTCCTGCGTAAACGCTAGTAAATATTGCGATTTGAAAAGTTATTTAAAATCATATTCGCAGACTCCATTACGTGCTGGCTTGACTTCACATTATTATGTGCACCTGTGTGGCCATCACCTGCCCATTGTGTGCTTGCTTAATGACTGGGCCTGCATTTTACAGCATATTTATTATTGGGCAAGTGATTTCTTCATGGTGTCAAATAACGCGTGAACCAATTGGAAAGGTAACACAATAAGTATACAAGTTTTGGAATCTTCATTTGTCCCTAAATCAAAACGCGAATTCTTTTGGTCTCCACACTTGAGTATCCGGATGGAAACGGGGACATAATTTTTGCAAAGTAATGCATTCCAACACTTATACCACGGCGACCAATAACACGAGTAATATATATGTGGTCGCGTTCGGTCAAGCAGTCTATACGATCACGATGCGTGCATGACATTCAGCTAACGTGAATGTGTTCACGTAAAACATACTCACCGATTTATTGACGTATGTACTCATTTACAGACATTAGACCCTATCAGCCACAATTTCAATATACGGAATATTGCTACGGAAGTGGCTTTAACTCTTTCATTCTCACATCGATTTATAATTTCTTGTGTTGCAAATTGGAAATTGTTTGATGCGTGCTGTATTCAAACTGACTAAGGACTTGCTTCGTAATCACAAGCTATAAGTTACAGTTTTTGTGTTCCCTGATCAGTAGAGACCTGAAAAATTCGCGAGTTCAATGACCTGTAGACTATAGTCCATTGTCGTAAGTAAAATCATGCAAATATCACTGTTCATTTGTTTCGTGTTGTACTAGCGGAAGGCAGTGATTGGATCTGCATTTTATTGTGTGTTTATTATTGATTCAGAGTTGTCCAGGAAGTGTAAACTAACGGGTGAACCAACAGCATAAGCAATACAAACGTACAAGGTTTTGAATTTTAGCTTGTCCCGAAATGAAACCGCGAATTTTTCAGGTCTCTACTGATCAGTGATATGAACCAGTTATAAAGTAGCGCAGTGGCATAGTTTAAGAATCAGTTACTCATGTGTTATGTCATTGGGCACTACACTGGGCATGAAAGAGTTAAGGTGGAAGGAGGGGGTGGGTAATTAGGAAGGGGGGGTCCAATGTTACAGTGCACCCTACTGTACATGTACAACTCATTATCAAGTTGCATAGCACACGCTACCAATATTGCAAAAAAAAAAAACAGTTTGTGTTCCATATTGAAAAAGAATACATGCATTTTGTAACACAGTAAAATGTTTTGCTTGAATTTACCTGTTTAAAAGTTTCACATAAATAAGTGGGCAGCATACTTTTTTTAAATTTAATCGTATTTGCATTCTGAATGCTTCAAAAAGCACAATTTGGAAAAAAAAAATCTGTATCAAGTAAAATTATTATAATAATTATACTGGTTGTATGTAATAAAAAATTAATATTAATGTTAAAAAGATTTTTAGAAATTAATTTTGTACTCATCTATTTTGGTATGCTAACTTCTGTGGATATGCATAACAACAATGATTAAAAATTTATGTCAACATTATTACTAACTTCTTATCGCATTCAACAAAGGTAATAATTTTGACGGCCTTGCTTGATGAAGGTTTATTTTTGTTACTAAATGTGCTTTGTGAAACATCCATATAGGCCTATATCATGCATGGAATCAGGGGGCCTTAAATTCTAATAAAAAATATACTCTGATCAATATTTTAAATGTTTAAATTGGTGAATTCTAGCTAAATAATTTACAGTGTTACAAAATGTATGCATTCTCCCTTCATAGCAAGTTAAATCGTACTATTGTGGGAATATTGGTAGAATATGCACTACTTGTTAATGAGTTTTGCCTGTGTTGCAAGTTCGGGTGCAGTACTTCATTGCAAACCAATCTCCTTTCAGCGAAACAAGTAAATGAAGTGAGTTGTGCGTGGACAAGTGATAGCAAAGTGCGAGAGCCAGTGCAATACTGAACTCTTCACAGGCTCACATAAACCTCTCACGTTGTAAAGGATGGCTAAACTACGTAATTGCACAGAGTGTTGAAAGTGCAGCATTATTCCGGTCGTCGTGGAGAGTGATACGAGAACTCGTTGGAAGTGGCTAGGGGGAAGGTAGCCACAGACCACTAATGCACTTACTTTCGCTAAACAGCACTTACCTCCCAGCTGTCAGTGACTGCGATCACGAGTACGCACTAGTGGAATGTCCTCTGATCTAGCCGCACCCTTTATTTTATTGTCTGCTCGAGGACCTGTCTAATGATAGATTGCCTGCTGCGTGCTGTCAAAGACACCCTACTGGTGGGGGACCCCCGAATTTCGCGAAAAGATTTCACGACCAGTTGTGTTTCATAACACTGTAGCTTATAACCACTTTCGTCGTTGGATGATATATATTTTAAGCTTCTTCGGTGCCAGCCCGCGAATCACAGACATACATTATCGGAGTAGCCTAATTATGATTGACCAGTCAAGTAAGAAACTGTCTTCTCACAGTGACACGTTGCCGATAAGCAAGACAAAACTGCTGATATGCCCTCAGGGTATTGAAACACAATAAGAGCGGAAACATTTTCGCGAAATCAGGTGACCCTGCCTAGGCATATACGGTTGAGGACCAATAGGAAACAATCCACCAATTCAGAAAGGAAGAATTAGGATCACCTGTTTTTCGCGAAAATATTCCACAGCCAGTTATAATGCAAAACACGTTAGTTCAGAACCTATTTCGTGGTTGGATAATTTCACCTCTCACGTGTCTAAGGTGTCTGTCAGCCAATTAGCGACGTTCAGTGTCTGGATAACTTAATTCTGATTGGCGCAATCAAGTAGAAAATCTCTTCTCGCACATACACGCAGCCAACAGTCAAACGAAATGTGCAAGTATGCACGAACTGTACGATGTTGAAGTATTACCTGCGCATGAATCTTTTCGCGAAAAACAGGTCGCATTGGGAAAAATGTGTCGTCTCTATGGCGGAAACCAATTACCAAACGGCTACTACTCGTCTATGTACAAGACGGCGAAGTCCCGCAGTGCTCCGGTTTTTCCAGCACTGCAGTTCGTCGCTGCTTCATCCTTGTTTCGTTACACCCGCATCTGCCTCGAACAACTCAGCCACACAGTGCTGGCCAGATAGATAACACTCTCTTGCTCTCTCTCTACCTACTGATTTATTAAACTCTCTCTCCCCAAAGTGACACAATTGTGTCACTTTGTCCACAATTGTGAACACGTTGCAAATGAAGGAAAGTTTGGACCGGAACTATACACAGAAGTGATGTCTTCCTTGTGGCTATTCTTACTTGTGGACTTTTATACATCTCTCTGACATGAGTGGTTAATCCCAATATCATCGAGCACGCAGCACGTTGTCCATTGGCTGAAAAAAAAATTGTTAACAAGAGAACAGCTCATAACAAAATATTACGTGATTGCAACACGTGAACTCGGAAATTAATGCGTGACCGAACGGGTTAAGGTAAACATTAATTTTTAGTTTCAGTTGTTGCAACAGAGAATTTTTTTGTTCTGACAAGTGCTTAATAATTCCCTGCAGTAACTTACATTATGTAACCTATGAGAAGAGTTTATGCTGGTTCACGGCACAAGCAGCAAGCAGTTATGAACTGCTGGTATGCTAGCAACAGCCAATAGCATTACGCAGGGAAAGACTCTGTCTGCATTGGTGCTAGCTTCTGAACGTGTACAACACCGAGCATGATCGTGTTCTGTATGTGTGGTACGTGAACTCGAGATAACGTGTTAGCCATTTCATTCCCACATTAATTTATAATTTACTGTGTTGCAAATAAGACTTTTTTGGGTGCATGCTGCACTTAAGATGAAAAAAATGCATTCTTCGTTATTACAGCCACGACCTCTATGCGTGGTGATCAGTGATATGAACCAGTCATAACGTATCGCAGTAGCATGGTTTAGGAATGAGCTGCCACCAGAGCAGATTATTGGTCACTGAGCCTCGCAGTGTACAGTACTGGTCAATTTTTAACTTCCTGTACAACGTGTTGACTGTTGTCTACACTGGGCATGAAAAGGTTAAAGGGTTAAACGCTGGGAATTGTGGGAAACTCGTTCATTAACGCAGACTGTAAACATTTATATATATATATTTTAATTGATGAGGTGAAGTTTTATTTTTACTTACAGTGACAGCTTCTGGGTCTACGAAGGTTGCAAACAATCTTGATTCAGTGGCTTCCCAACATGAAGGTAAAGTATAGAGGCAATAATATTTATAAATCTAACGTTATTTTTCCGCGTTACTCTCACACTTAAATGTATAAAATACATTTTTTGGCTCTAATACTTGTAAAAAATAAATAAAATATAATTAAATGGTCTGTGAAATTGAAATATTCATTAAAATAACGTAACAAACAAGTTAATTATATAAAAGTAACTGCTGGTTATTAAGGGAAAATGGAACTTTATTATTGACACAAATGCAGGCTATTTATTAATCCATTTATTTCTTCTAGCCAATCTGACACAAATTTCGTGTTTATTGTAAACATTTTCTAGTCTGATTATACAAAAAAAAAAAAAACGAAAATTGTTGTCTTGTATCTTTATTAGAGTTAACGTGGGAATTGTTGGAATGATACGTTGAGACCATTATTTACCCACAAATCTCTCGTAACATGTAAACCAAACACATTTAATTCACATGTGTTGCTACGGCAGCAAATCCATTTTGTTTAGCGGCATAGCAGTTCGTTCCAAAAGAAGTTTAGCTACGCTGAACACATGTATAGTTCAAGAAAAAAAAATTGAAACTGTTGTATGGCTCAAAACAAAAAGGAAATACAAAGAGGGGTCGATCATCTAATACCGTTCAACTACTTCGATAGGTTAAGTTTGTTTTATATATTTTTTCGTATTCTACTAAAACTTCGCGCGATCGTGTGTTACTGTATCTATGTGGATTTGTTTACATATTTATATGCGTGTAAGTATACCTTGTACGTTTATCAGTAATTTGTGTAATCTTATACACTTATAAGCTTCCCGTCTTAAAATTTTCCGCCATTTCTAAGTTATAAACGCCATGTTTAGTATACCTACTTCAGTAATTCCTGGGCTCTATAATAGTATAGCATAATTCTCCAGTAGATCTGGATATATGTATATGCATTTTTAATCAGTGGCGTCTTAAACGCTCCACCACTGATGCAGCAGACAAACACATACAAATTCCAACTATAGTCCATTCATGGTTACTTCTGTAGTGTGCATCTGTGATTGGCGGGAAGACACCTAAGACGCGTAAATCGTAATCTACCCAATCAAGAAAGTGGATTTGAAGTAAATATTTATGAAATACAACTGACCATGGAATATTTTCGCGAATATCGGTGGTCCCTATAGATGGGTTATCCTATATCACAGAATAGTTAAGAATACAGAGGTGAAACGGCCGCTTGTCCCGTGAGGTACAGCCGCACACGCCAGCAAAATGGCGTCACTGGCCAGCCAAGTATCGACCACCGTCCACCAATCAGCGCCTGGTGATTTACTCGCCAGATGGCAGCCCAGCCAATGGGAGAGCTTTTCCAGGGCGTAATAGTCAATCAGTCACAATGCTCGTTCCCAGAGTCTCGTACAGCCAATTAGAGAACAGGGGCACCCTCATCAAAGGAAACATCATGCCGTCTCGCGTAAGTTTAATTATGTACTCTGTAATTCAAGTTTGTTAAAGACTGTTTACTGAGCACTTCTGAAATCAACCTTTGGAAAGTGTTTTTGAATCATAAATGCATATCAACTCCTCACAAAAAGTGTGGTATATACATACAGAATGCAATAAAGTATGGAATACACATAAAATAAAGCATAGCAATTAGAAGTTACCTACGTTACCGATACAGAACGTAAAATTCAAAGTGCTTCTAAAAAAAAAAATTCCCAGTATAACAGGCAAATAAACACTAAAGAACAACAAAATTAACCAAATGATGTCTCTGACTAGGGAGGGCTTCTTTCTTCCCACTGCAGCTTAGTACCGTGTATGGCCTCCGTGTGCATTGTACAGGTCCCTAACACGCCATGGCATTCTTGTAATCAATGTGTTGATGTCATCTTCCGGACTAAGGTCCCATTCCATTCGGGAAGCTCTTATGAGATCTGTAAGTGGTCCTGGAGGTTGTGGACGATTATAACCCCAGCAGCAGCATACGTTGGGCCAACGGTAGGAATTTTGTTGGAAAGGTTGTCTGAAAATTGGGTTGGAACACTAATATTAAAACAACGTTTGCCCAACGTAATATGCCAACGAAAAATTCCTACCATGGATATTTTGTGAGGTTATTTAGCAATCTCAAGGAAATTATATCACTAAATCAGAAAAAGCCAGAACTAGCTGCAAGTTCCCAGTAGCAACATTTGTAAGGCCAGCGTTGGAAATTGGTTGGCAAATGTTGTGTAAGAATCCAACACAAAATTGACTTTGGGGCAGTATTTTTTGCAAACCAAAATCCAACCTAATATATTTAATGAATATTATGTTAAACGTACAATAAAATGCATATATAATAATCATTTAGAAAAACTTTTAAAATAGAGAATGTGGTGTTTTTAATTTGTTGGTGGAACGTTGGTTAAACGTGTGAAATACAAAGGTTGGTGTTTTGTAAATTTGTGTGCGTTGGGCCAGCATTGTTGTCCAAAAAAAACCCAACCTAATCTCTCCAGTATCAACCTAAGTTGGCACTTGGTTGGAAAGATTGCCTATACGTTGTATCGGAGCACACACATTAATACAACGTTGACTCAACGGAAAACACCAATAAAAGTTTTATATCACGAGAATGTTACGATATTAATTAGCACCCTCCAGATAGTTATATGACTAAATCATAAAATGCCTTAATCTGTTGCAATTGTAATTTTAAATGGTTGGTTTTGGTTGGTAACGCGTTAGTAAAAATACTGTTGGTAATATGTGCGTATTTTTCTGTTGGGCCAACGTTGGACAACCGACTTGTTATATAAAACTACAGAACCACCTCTTTGAATGAAAACAGTGCCACATTCTTGTATTTTATATAATATGAAGGTACTTCGTCACCTGAGATATTTCTCTTTAAAATATTATCAGTTGGCCACAGTTCACGTCAATGTTGGGAACACAACAATTGGTAATTGGTACTAATTTTTACGTTCGGCCAACATTGTGTAACAAATATTACGCCAACAATAGTAATTACCATATTCCTAATGAAACTAAAGCACAATTTTGTATTTTTTTTTTAAATCTATGTTTTAACACACAATCCACGTTTCATTTTTAAATTTACATCGTTGGTTATGAGTTGGCTACTTGTGGGAAAACATACTGTTGTCATTTGGTATGAAATTTCTGTTGGGCCAACATTGAGTAACGAACAAAGGAAATTGCCAAATAGCTGATGAAATAACGCTATATTTTCGTATGATAGTTTAAAAGCAATGTTTTTAACAGACAAACCATGTATTATTTAATACTGGTTTCATTGTTTATGTCTTGTTTACTTTTCGGAAAACATATCATCGGCATTTAGTATGTACCACATACCTTTATTGGGCCAACGTTGTACAACTAACGTAAATTCACTAATACAAAATAATCGTTTTAAATGGAAAAACATATTAATTTTCACAACATGCAAAGAATTACCAAACGTAAATCTTCAGTAAACTGTGTTTTGTTCCTCATGTGTTCAGACAATGTTGGTGTACGTAATAGTTGGCGACTGGGTTTTTGTCAGACTGGGACAACATTGTGTTGCAGACGTTATGCTGTCATAGGATGTAATAAATTTTTGCGAAATAAATACATATTTTATTTGTTTTATTGGTTAAAGTTTTTTGGCACAGAGATTTTTTAAAAATAATCTCTGTCTTTGGTTGTGTATTGGTTATTAGTTGGAACATATATTCTTGCAACTGGCAGGTTTTAAATTCAGTTTCAGAGTAATAAAATCTGGCTTAAATATATAAAAATTATAACACAGTATTTTCTAACTGAAATACAATGATATGTATAAATTTCTTCATCACTGGCAATAAGTTACAGTAGTCTAGTGAATAACATGTCGGGCTGCTAATCCAAAGGGCGCGGGTCTGAATCCGATATCTACCGCTGGAATTTTCAGGTCGTAAAGTAAAATTGGTATGCGCTGAGCAATAATAAGGATAAAATGTTTTTAAATTATATTTTTAATGGGTAAAATTTATTTTGAACTCTGGCAACCAACGTTTTTTATTAGTTGGCATTATTTATGCAATATCATCTTTGTAAAATATTACTAACTGTGGGTAAATTACTCTGTGAATGCCTATCTGAAAGAGAAAGAATATTAGTTAGCAAATTATCAAAATACAACGAATAACCTACGTAATAACACCGTTCATTAGTGGTTGGGTTTCTGTCATATTAGATTTGCGTATGTTGGAAACGGGTCGAAAATAATTGGTTAGCGTGATGTAAAAAATATTACTGATTTTGGTTGGCATCCAACAAACTACGTAGTTCCGAGTGCCATTTTGATGTCCAGCAAATGTTATTGTTCCAACGTTGGCCTAACCTTCAAGCAAAGGTTGGATTACCATTGGCTAAACCAAAATGTGCTTGCTACATGGGAATCTGCTGTTTTCAGCTTGTTCCAGAAATTTTCAATGCGTTAGTGCGCTCTCTGTTGATTGCAAGAGAACTACATAACTCCTACCACCCAAACTGCCTTATCTCACAATATTCCAGACTTTTTTTTAGCTGTATAATTTACAGTGGCACAGACTGGCATGCACCTAGTAAAGTTAGCAACAGCGGAGAAGAAGTAGTTCCACTTCTTAATGTTGTATAAATTTTTTTCGGGAAATATTTTTGAATACTGCAATAATTTATTTTACATTCGGTTTTTTTTAATGCATCCAAGTTCAGTAATTAGCAAATTCGTAAAATTTTTCCTTTCCTGGTAATTTTTTATTTTTTATTTGACCGACGCATGAATAAAGTGACCAGACCCATGGCAATGTTAATGTTTACATATAGCGGAAGTATAAACGACATGCATACAAGTAGATCTTAAGCAGGACTTTCAAAAGTGCTCAGCGTACCGTAAACAGGCCAAACTGGTTCAAATCACTATCGCAAACACAGGCCTGCAGCTTCTTGTTGCGGTAATGAAACAAATACTGTGTGAGCTCAAGTACAGTCGGCGCCATCAACATAGTCGTTATTTGCAGCACCTGAAAACATGAATTAAAGAGGATCTTAGAAAGCACCGGCAATTGCAATGGGAATCTTTAATACCAGTCAAACAAGATACAAGCTCGCTGTAACGCAATAAAAAAGTAAGAAAATATACGCCACCTTCAATGTTAATGGCCTTCTACTTAAAAAACTGGGCAAAGGACAGTCACCACATTTAGTATAAAAGCGATCTGCTGTATGTTACGTTTTCCATATAAAACATTAAAGTGTATCTGCTCTGTTTTAGGAAGATAAAGAAAGTAATCAATCGCCTTTTACGTGTAGAAAAATTGACCATATGTAGTTGACACCACTACCGAAAAAAAAATTTTAAACGTTGCGTGTCTTTATACATTGGAACTAAACTTTATAGACGGATGTAAAATGAGGTTATCAGCAATCTTCTATACTGGAAAATTGTTTCACTTGAAACTTATACTATTCGAGAAGTAGGCTATAACATTTCGTATTGGAAGATAGTTAACAACTGAACTCGCTCAGTCACCGCGTGCGCAGTCATGGACACGTTGCACATGAGTGATAGTTATGAGCGGTGAAGTACACAGCAATGCACCAGTGCCCAGCTTCCGTGTAATTAATATAGTCTGTGGACTTTTATGCAACTCTCTGACACGAATGATTAATGCCAATACCATCTAGCGCGCACCACGTTGTTCATTGCGTAGGGATATACAATATTCGCGAAAAGATTTCATGAACAGTTGGTACTCCAAAACATTTTAGCTCAGATACACTTTCGTGATTGGATGGTTTCCGTGTTACGCGTATTAGGTGTCTGTGCGCGAATCACAGACGCGCAGTATTGAAGTTACCTAATTCTGATTGGCCAGTCGAGTAGGAAAGTGTCATCATACAAAGACATGTGACCAATAAGGAAAAGAAAACCACGGGGACATCGGCAGCGTATTGAAATCTAGCATGTGCGGCTATCTTTTCGCGAAATTTAGTGTCGTTATAATTATTGGCTGTATTCTGAACACAAGCACAGCGCATATAGAAAAATTACGCGATTGCAACACTTGAACTGAGAAATTAATGTGTGACAGAACGGGTGAAAAGATTTATATCAGAAAATTTTTTTTATCGCCGGATTTATATTCCTTAAAAGATTCGCCAGTATTATTATTGTTTTTTGAATATACGTTTTAACACTTTGAAGACTAGACCCGAAAAATAGAGTACAAAGTAAATAGAGACGAAATGTCGTGGCGATTGCTTTGATATGGGCGTATCCATTCTCTGATTGACTGCGCAATGCACCGGGAACGGACCTTATACCTGATTGGTGACTGCGTGCTGCGAAATATTCCCTATTGGTTGGACTGCCTCCTAGCAAATAGGAGACCGGGCGCTGATTGGCGAACAACGGTCCGACATGGCCGACAGTGGCCAGTGACGCAATTTTGCTGTAGTTCGTCTGGAGCAACAATAATGCAGAACTGGAGCAGGCACACTGCTGACTGGAGCCACACTCTCCATCAGCATGTCGTCACTCTCCAGTTACATGTCGGATCGCCGTTCACCAACAAGCTCCTGGTAACTCACTTGTCAGCTGGCAGCCCAGCCAATTGGGAATCTTTTCGCAGCACGGAATATCCAGTCAGACACAATGTCTTTCCCCGCGCAGCCAATCAGCGAATGGGTACACCCAATTCAAAGGAAACCTCAAGTCATTTCACTTCTGTAAAGTTCGCTGTTCTGTAATATTTCCTATTATCGTCCCTATGGCGTAACTCTTTCAATGGAGGGCTCACGGCGGGCAGGTGAGTCTTCCCTACAAACTGTTATTATAATAAATTAACCCTTCCATACCACGCAGTTACATGGGGCATGTCGAAAAATACATGCCTTAAGTTTGAAGTGTCCCCAAATAATAACGCGAATTTTGCAGGTTTCTGGCGATTGCGAGACTCGGTAGTTAATGCGTGATTGAACGGGGTAAGTGTGTGTTCCATTAGCGTATGGTGGAGTGGTGTGAAGCTAGTGCAGAGGAGGGTGGGCGTGGAGACAGGAGGGAGGTGTTGACTGCAGTGCCCGGGCTGGGGCCTAATGGCTTGCTGACACGTGTAGTACACAGTCTCGCTACGGACGCTCTTCTTCAAGAGGGACGCCGGGCTATTTCAGCCCGGCCCGTCGTCCTTGGAGCTCACTGGAGCAACTGCTCCTCTCTCACTGTGCCCCGCCAACACACGCCGTCTGCCGCAGGTCGTGGACACCCTCCCGACCCACTGTGGCCCTCGACACAGTCCTAACGTGCAAGCCACGGGCATGTTCCGCTGCCTTTACCAACTCTGGCAAAAAATCGCCACAACAGTCTCGAAAATAAATGGGCAATTGGAGTGGAAGTGGGAGGGAAGCTGCAAAAAAACTTCAAAACATTAACACTTTCAATACAGTTGCCGTATGCCACACGTGCCTTTACTTTCAATTAAAATATTGTACATACATGTAATAAATTATATTCTAAACTCTTTTAAGCAAAACTCATACGTAGGGCCCTGCAAAACCAGTATTATTATTCGGGGACGGGTTAGGATTCATAATTTCTTGTACCTGCTGGAGAGCAATCCGCGTGTTCTTTGGCAGAATGCAGTCATTCATTAAAGTGAGCTCGGTAAATGTGATTGGCCACTCTGCGGTTGAAGTTTTATCACTGGCTCGAGAATACATGCCCCCTCCCCACGCAAAGTAATCAAATGGGCGTATAATATCGTTGAGTCCAGCGTGGTGCTAGAAAATAACGCAAATATTGCATGTCGGTAAGAACAAGATGAAAAAAAAAGGTCCCTCAGAGAGTAAACAAATATTGGAAAACATCGGTCGATTGTAAAATACGTAAATTAACTTGATAAACTAATAAACACAATACATTCGGTTCGTTGTTGTTATAGGTTGTCGTGAATATAAACACGCCCTTGTACACAGCATGTCGTTAACAACCATTAATCAGCACACGTGATGATCTCTCTGTCGACAAGTGTACAGAAGACTTGGCGAACGCAGTAAGCGCCTGCCAATGACATGGTCATCAGTCCACACACGCATACAGATATTTCGCATGTAGCTTGTTGCAAGTGGTACTTTCGCTACGCAGTTTCACCGAGTGTTGAATATTTTAACATTCTGAGTGCGGTACAAATCTACTGAATATCAACAAAAGCTACAAGTAGCCTATATTCACGACCGCATGACCATCAGTTCTGCATGTCTGTGCATTCCCCCTTACAACTGTAAAATTGGTTCACACAGCACAGGACACGCTTACTACACTGTACCTACGTTCATTACTGGCACGCTGTCTGCCAATATAATGCCGAGTTGAAAGTGTCGCAATAAAATGTTCTTTCCTACGTGAAATAATATACCGTACCATCCGTTCCGTTCATTTGAGCAAACAAACACTTAGTGTCACTGACGTAGTGTTACGTAGCAGAATACCTCAAGGTACTTAGCCGATGTTTTCAAATAATACGGATGTCGTAATGTTACTGCAAACTACATACAAATCGGTATTACATCAGCAGCCCTCAAAGTGTACATGGTCCAGTTTTTCACTCGGCTTGGTTGTTTACAGACTACTTACGAACATTTTTCCTTGCAGTATTAGATAATTCATTGGCCATAAACCATCATTTTTATTTATGTGAATTCAAGCAATATTACATATCTTCTTCTTACGTGTTTTTGTTGTTGTTCACGAAACGGTGTTACAAAAAAAGTGGTATTTTCGCTAACTCTTCCAGTTACGTATCCGATAGGACGTTGCAGAGAAAATTTCTGTAACCGTTTCAAACCCAGCTTGTTTTAGTTTCAAGTTTTGCTAATCAGAAATTTAAGTTGTTTCGTTATCACAGCCAATAAACTGCAGGTGTTCTCTCCGCCTGTAGAACAAGAACCATTTATAATGTAGAGCAGTAAAACGGTTGACAAATCAGTAATCCTTAGGCAAGATAACTGGGCACTGAACCTCTCACTGTACAGTACTCACCAGAAATAAAATTTCTGTACATTATGTATACGGTTGTGTAGAGTAGCTGTGAATGTGTTAAGGGGGAAGTATACTCAATAACGTGATTTTCGGAGTCAATATTTAAAAACCAAACAAGTTACGGTATAGGGAACATCTTAACAGTTATTTTGAAATACAACTTATTTTTCTTACAAGCTTAGTTTCACATCTGTAACCGTAATGAACTATTATCTAATTATTTACTAAAGCAAATCCTACATGAGAAAATAGAGGAATAATTGAAATTGTACCCATTTTATTTAACAAAAATTCTTTAAGTAGTCCTCTGTGCCGTGTGAACCTTTTATTTTTTATGCCCGGTCATAAATTTTTATTAGGAAGATTTGTAAGAAAAATCGAAGATGGAATGGATACTACCCCTTACTAATCTACGGTGCAGTAAACACCGCCCAAGAAGGGACGGCCCTCATGTTATACAAGACGTGACATGTAATTGCCAGGGTCGCCTGTTTTCCGTGAAAAGTTTCCAAGTCTAGTTATACTCCAAAACACTTTACTTTTGATTCACTTCCGTGATTGAATGATTTCAACTGACACGCGTTTTAGGTGTCCGCCCGCCAACCACAAACGCTCAGTTTCCACCCATTCTGTGACTGAAATCAGCTTGTCAGGAATTTATACTGTCAACACTTTGACGCAAAGAGCGTAATGAGCTATCGAGTAGTCCCAAAAACACATTTAACCCCTTTTCACTCTTTTAGGGATCGAATTTATAAAAATCTTGAAAAAAAAATTTCCAATGCAAATAGGTAATCTTACAAAGCAAAGAGCATAACGCTATCCGACCGGGTTTATGAGCTACTGGGGAGTCCTCGATAACACATTTCACCCCTTTTCATCCTCCTAGAGGTCGCATTTCGAAAAGTCCTCTCTTAGTGGGTGCCTGCATCCTTAGGGGAAACCGTCCCTAAATTTTCATACTGTGCATTGATGAGTGAGTCAGTCAGTTACTGTCTGTCGGGACAATTCATTTGATACACATAGCCTATATTTGAAGGAGAAAATCTGACAATGTGACAGGGTCTTTACAGAAAACCAAACAAAGACACTTAAAAAGTACATAAGTGTATACTCAAGTGTATATGCGGATGGTTCTATGTATGTAGCAGTGAGTGTTGTAGTGTTAAGACTGCGCTCTATCTGTGACGAGATGTGTGTCTGCTGGTTGCAGGGATGGAGGGGCGGCTCCTAAGGACATGCTGCCTGCTGCTGCTGGTCGCGAGTGTCTCTACGCCATGGCCCATACACTCCGACTGCCCCGCCCAGTGCAAGTGCAACGGCTTCACCATCACATTCGTGGACTGCATCAAGATCGGGCTGCAGACCGTCCCCAACGGCTTCCCTGACGACGTCTTCATGATCGAGATGTCGCACAACAACTTCTCCACCGTCGCCCAGAGGTCCTTCTCCGGCTACAAGCGACTGTCCCGCATCGAGTTGCAGAACTGCAACATCCGCGTGGTGGAGGGCGGTGCCTTCAGCGACCTACCCAGCCTGTCGTACCTCTACCTCGACGACAACAAGATCTCTGCCATTGGGCCCGAGGTCTTTGACGGCCTGACCAGCCTCACGTGGCTCGACCTCGAGAAGAACAACATCGGGATACTGCGCTCGGGCACGTTCGCCAGCCTGTCGAACCTGCAGTGGCTCGACCTGGACTCCAATAGCATTGTCTACCTTGACGACAACACTTTCACCGGCCTGAGCAATCTCACGCGCATATTCCTCAGCTACAACAAGATAGAGGAGATCAGGAGCGCCACCTTCTCCGGACTCTCCAGCCTGCTCACGTTGAACCTCATACGGAACAGAATACGGAGCGTACAACCTAGGGCGTTCGAAAGCTTGGTGAGCCTTACCACGCTCAACATGGACCACAACCTGCTGGGAAAGATCGAGAAGAACACGTTTCTCGGACTGGATAGCCTCGTTTCTCTCAGCATAGACAACAACAGGCTTAAGATATTACCGAAAGACACCTTCGCGAACGTGTTTAACCTGACCACCTTGTCGCTCATCAACAACACCATCGAAGAACTGGAGACGGACGCTTTCCAAGGGCTGAAGAAACTCCAGCACTTGTTCCTCTCCAGCAACAAGCTGACCAAGTTGGACGAGCGATGCTTCGAGGACCTCTCGAACCTGATGTACCTTGACCTGGGCAACAACAGGATCCACACTCTGGTGCCGGACAACTTCAGGTACCTGGGGAGCCTGGTGACGTTGTCTCTGGCGGGAAACCGCCTCCGCTGCATTCACCCGGAGTCCTTCGTGGACAACAGGAGGCTGCTGGCCCTCAGTCTGGAGAACAACCACTACCTGAACCTGCCGACGAACGAGTCGCTGGTGGTCTCGAAGAGTATAGAGAAGTTGTACCTGTCGTCGTGCCGCATCGGCTATCTGCCGCCCAGGATCTTCGAGAGCCTGCCCTCGCTGGAGACGGTGGGGCTGCACAGCAACAATTTGCAGTTCTTCGACAAGAAGACCTTCTCGTCTCTGGAGCGGCTCACGCACCTCGACCTGTTCCAGAACCCTCTACTGTGCGACTGCTCGCTTAAGGACATGTGGCAGTGGCTCGACAAGGCCAACATCACGTTCAGTGGACGGTGTACCGCGCCCCCCGACATGGCCGACAAGCCGTTGTACGAGTTGGGGACCGTCAGGTGCTCCGGGAAGCTGCCACCGAGGGCTTCGCCCAAGGCCTTCAGCTGCCGCTCCTACAGGTACGATAATGAGCAAGTCGCATAGCTCTCCGGGTCTTGTAGTGTCACTGTGTACTTCTCCTTTATTATATTTGTTCGCTTAACCCGTTCAGCGCATTCTTCACTTGTCATTGGTTGATGCTGACATCACCGAACACACAATATTGGTTGCGAGAAGCACGCTCGACTCACGTACAGCACAGATAAAAAAACTGTAACGTTTGCAAGACTTGAGTTCGTAAATTAATGCGGGACTGAACGGGTTAATTAAAATTTCTTACTCTAAAACTGTATTTTTCTTTATCATTCTCTCTCACTGCCAAAAGAATTCCAATCATAAATTTATATTTTGCCTAAAATAAAATTACATAAAATAAGGTTTAAATTCATGTTATTTCTTTCTATCTCATGAACACATTTGGGTACATGTTCAACAGAAAGGTTATATTTGACTGGCACTGTACACTGCTAGGTTCAGTGCTCAATGATTTTCCCTAGGTCTAACTGATTGGTAAACCATGCTACTGCTCTATGTTATGCCTGGTTCATATGACTGATAACCGCACACAAAGCCTACATCTTACTGGTTATGATGACGAATCCTAAATTAATATGAAAATAAAAGGCCTAAGAATATACAACATATAGAAATAAAATAAATAAAATTAGGCCTGGGCACCTGGTGGGAGGTTCATAACAATTGCGGCTATAAGCATGTGATATTTTCTCACTTGGATATTATATACACTGCTGTTCATAAAATTGCAACACCAAGAAACATGCGTTTGAAGGATCGCACATTGGGGTAATGCGTAGAGCAGGGTAGGACAATGGCGTGATTAGTTGTTCAGCCGAGTGGCGCAGCTCGTACGCCAATGGTGACACTGATAAGTGGCATATAAGTGGTGATCGGGGAGAGGCAGTGGCATTGTGTTTCCCCGTCATTCGTGTGCATAGAGTGAGCATGCCATACAAACAGGTTTCCGTCTTTAATCGCAGGAGAATTGTGGCCTACTGAATTTGTGGGTTATCCTAGTATGAACTTGGTTCTCGTTTTGGAAGAAATGCAACCACGGTGAAGCGGTCATGAGGTCGGCGGGTCGAGGAAGGACGGGCAAAGTGATGTGCAGGAAGCCAACAGCCCCATCGTACTACGAGCACGAGGACATGTATCTGGCGAGCATGGTGATTTCCAACCATACTGCCACATCAAACACCATCGCTCAGGAGTTGAGGCATGTGGCACATCAATATGTGCCTACACACATGGTGTGTTGCAGGACATCATGTTTAGGCGTCCATTACAACGGCTGCTACTGACTTCGCCACAGGTGCCTGCGGTTGCAATGGTTAGTGGAACGTCGCTCGTCTTCTCGGACGAATCCCGCGTTTGCTTGCAGCACCACGATTGTCGCATCAGTGCCTGGCGGCACTGTGGCGCATGCCTTGCCGAGTCCTGCATTATGTACGGTCGTACCGGACCAGTACCTGCAGTTATGGTATGGTATACCATGGGATTATAGTCCCGCTCGCGTCTAGTCCGCATCGCTGGTAAGCTAACCCGCAACAGTTACATCGAGGAGGTGCTGGAGTCTGTTGTTGTCCCCTATCTCCAAGACCAGCCTGGGGCCCTTCACCAACAGGACAATGCGCGACTGCTGCATGTATCACACATTTTCCGACGGTTCCTGGAAGACCACCGTGTCATGCTGCTTGCTTGGCCTGCGCGTTCACAGGATATCTTGCCTATCGAAAATTTGTGGTCCAACGAACGGACGACTAGTGGTCTGCCACATGACACTAACGTCCACAACGGCTGAACTTTGGGCACGCATCGAAGCAGCATCGGCAGAGATAACCCAGGAGGACATTCAAAGTATCTTTCTCTCAATGCCGTGTCGTTTTGCAGCAGTAATTACCACCCGTGGTGGGCCACACAGTACTGACTTCCCAATTTCCTCTATGTGAAACCGAGCTGCACGAGTAATCATGTCACCTGTATGTGATAGGTATACTGTCCAATAAATCTGGTCGTGATAGCTTGCGTACTTCTTGGTTGTTGAAAGATTTGGGCGGCTCTTAACAATGAGGCCTTGAGAGCCGTTAAGGATGAAATGAGGCGAGAATGGAGCAGCGTCGAAATGCAAGGGCGGGAGAAACGGGAGATTCCGAGAAAACCCGCCGACCAACGGCATCGTCCGGCATGATTCTGGAGTGATCCGGATAGGGATTGAACACGGTTCGCCTTGGTGGAATGCGAACAGCCTAACCGCTCAGCCACCATGGCCCCATGTTGTTCTTGGTGTTGCAATGTTAAAGTCAAGCAGTGTAGATACTCCCGCGGTTACTCGTGAAGTAGCGTGTGAACTGCGTAGGTACGACAGCTCGCTGGGAGACCCGGAGGACGTGGAGGAAGCGGTGACGGCGCCGCCCCTGCAGACGACGACGCCGGGGACTGCAGTCGCCGCCGAGCAGTACCGCGGCCAGAACAGCGCGCGAGGAGAGGTGCAGGTCGTGCAGGGGTCGTCGTCAGCCGTCGTCAGCGTGCTCGTCATTCAGTGTGTGCTGCTGCTGCTGCTGTTGTTCGTCATCGCCTTCGTCTACTACAGGAGGAGGGCCTGCAGGAGTGCCTCCTACGACCCCTACCTGCAGTCAAGCGTCGACAACGTGCCGCTGTGTGCCACCACGTGACACACCAGGTGCTCTCCACGTGGACTGCAAGCAGCACTACTGTGGTGCCGGCCACAATACACACGCCATAACGTGCAACCCGTCACATCTCAATTCTTTGTAGTCACATGGAAACAAATATAAACCCTTAAGGCCACTGACTACCAAGCCTGTTTAAATGGCCAGAAATGTTAGAGAAATCTCTATTCAACGCAACAGTTTTAAAGACAACAGTCTCAAACAAAACGTTTTCTACGTGGCATTTCTTAAAGAATACTGCACGTTAAGAAATATTGATAATTTTTATGTTCATTTTTAAATTTAACATTAAAATTTACGTTAAAAAAAATTATTGTTTAGTAATTTTTTTTTTATGTTTAACGTGGAAGTATTTTTTTTTTTTAGGAAATTGCTTTACTTAGTTTTTCTTTTTTTCGAAACAGTTAGCTTTAAAATTGGTTCATTGGGACGTAATTCTTTAACATTGATTTTCTATTTAAACTCTGTGGGCCCTTATGTTCTGTTTTTTCCAGTCGTTAAAAGTAATAATTCTCTCCCTCTCTCCTATATCTTTCATTCGTACTTTCTTATGATAAGCATTGCTGTAAAAATCTTATTTAATACTCGCGGTATATAAATTTATTCCCCTTTTACGTCTTTCAATCAAAACAGTTTATACACGTTGTTTACTATTCCCACACGATCGTAAAAATTATTCTTACACATATGTGTGTACCGTGTGTTTTAGATAAAAAAAAAAATACAACCATAATTATTATAAAAAGCATAAATTTTAAATTCTATACTTATAAAAAAGAGACTACTAATTAATTTTTGACTAATGAGATAAGAAAATTAATGTTTTATATTTGTATATAAATGTTCATTACTCTAGATGTGATGGCTTTCGATAGAAAACCCGTGGTATGCATACGACACAAACAACCACCCCTGTGATTAAGTGCAGAGTTCCGTTTACAAATTTAATTGAATTTGATATCTTTACAGTTTTTCAAGTGTTCAAAAGTATTTTTAAAACTTCTTGGCCTACTTGCATATTTTCCACAAGTACAGAGAGTGCGAAATCGCGAAAATAATTTTGTACCTACACTTCTACCAAAGAACTGTAGTGTTTTACTAGTACAAAGCACCACTTAACACTTATTCTGAGTTTGTAGTCGCTTTGTTAAATTACTTAATGCCTTTTAATTAACTGTGTTTCGCTCATTTGTGCCACTAGTTCAGGTTCAGAGTGCAAATCAGAATGTTACCAAGACAGGACGATGTATCGTAAACTATACATATGCAAGCAAGAAGGAAAAATATTGAAATGCGATTAGAAAAGGCAGCACACAGAAATTAATCGTTACCAGTTTATGAAAATTTAAAAATGTATTTATTTATCAAGAGTACTTATTTTCAATATCCTCATTTGACTTCATAATAGGAACTGGAAAGTAATAACTGTAATATTTCTTTTCACATCAAAAATACAGTTTTGTTAATTTTGTGAAGTATTGTTATAATATATTGCTGTAAATCTCTATTTTAATAAAAATTTTAAAATTTTATATTCATAGCATTTAAAAGTTTTGCGACACATTTGAATGTTTTGTGAATTTCATATTTTAATTTCCCGTAGAATGTTAATGTTGGTTTCGTTCGTAACGCCTTCCTATCCGACCACTCCCTGTTTTTGGTCATGAAACAGTAGCATGTGTAGAATGCTTATTGAAAGCAGACATAACACAAACGAAATGACTTTTTCCGGGAATGTAACTTTAGTGTCTGGGGTACGTGGTAATGAAACTAGCAGCGCGTACTCTACGTAGATCGCGAGTACAATTCACGTGAATGTTCTGAACGTCTTCTCTAGCTAGCAAGTAGTGTTCACGGTATTCAAAATAGACGCCGCTTGAATAACAAATAACTTGTCCCTCTTTTCTTTGTTACAAACACACACATACATGAATATTTATTCTACCTAAACATTTCCGTTGCAGTTTTCTATCATAAAGAAATAAGTTTCTAAAACGTAGCCTATACGACCTGTATTACGAAATTAATCCCAAAGAGCGGTAGTCTTGAAGTCATAATTGAAAGACAAGATCAATGCAGATATTACGGAAAATATTTACTCTGGAATACAGGATGTTTTACATGTGTAACTGGATAAAACTCTTCAAACACGGTAAAATCTGTCGTTTTCATCAAATCTTTTCATGAGAATAATGTTGACAACTTTTTACCTCGGAGTATTTAAAAATGCATACGTGAAAGAAGCTCTTATTCTGCGAAGTACAGACGCACACACTAGAAAAATGGCGTCATTTGCAGAAAAACTTAGCGTGCCATTCGCTAATCAGCGGCTGGTAACTCACACACCAGGGAGCGTTTCGCAGCACGCAGTAGTTAATGAGACAGAAGACCGTTCCCAGATCCTTGCGCAGCCAATGACAATGAGAGAAGGCGTACTTCCACATCCAAGGAACCGCCACGTCACTATCCTAATGTAGACAATTAGCTACATGTTGCACATGAATGTTATATTAGACAGGTACTGTACACTTCGATGTCCAGTACACATCAATTTACCCTGCAAGTAAGTGATTCCTAAACCGCGCTGCTACTCTACGTTATGACTGGTTCATCTTACTCAGCACCGAACACAAACACTACAGCTTATTGATTGTGATAATGAAACAAGTTCTTTGCCATCTTAAGTACAGTACACATTACAATATTCCTTATTTACAGCAGCAGAAACAGTGCATTAATGTGAGAATGAAACGGTTAATATTCTCTGTGTTTACGTATTGTAATCTCCCGTTATTCGCTTGGAAATAGTATATTTCTGCCTGTACACGAATCAGGCAATGAAAACCCTTAAGGCTCCCGCCTGCCTAGAGCTTTCCGCGTTTGATGCCAAGAAGCGCGGAAGCGGTAAGGGCGACACTGCCACGCGCATCAAGTGCGTCGTCGCCGCTAAGCACAAGGCCATGAACTGGCGCAGTGTTCTCGTCGCACTGCGAGTACCTATGTGACTTTCAGCGGTCACCCTGTTATTTTATTGAAGTAAAGTCTGCAGGAAGGTTCACTTGCAGGGCCCTTGAGTAGTTTTGTATTTGTCTGACGCGTATGTTTTGAGACATAGCGTTTTGAATAAGCCGATTTTAGCCATTTTGTAGTACTCTAGTTGTGTTTCTAATGTGCAAGACGTCTTGAAAGCACTCAACAGCCCTCGTCTGAAGTGTGTGTTCTTTTCGTAGATCGGCAAATTGGACGCATGTTTAATAGTTTTGGTTGAAAAACGTGTATTTCATTTTCAAGCACTCTGCAACGCAGTTCAAGCGCCAGGCAGGCGGCAGCCTTAAAAGGCGTCTATAGTAAACGACAGGAAACACCTCAAGGTCACATCCGTCCATAAGGAAGAATTGCACTGGCGATGGGAAATAGCGTGAACAATAATAAAGCAATATGTTCAGAAAAGATACAGCATTGTCGCTATAATTTAAAACACTGTTTTGCAGAAGAGTAAATATCGTAAACAGGTAATTACTTACAACGATTTTTGCTGACTTTGACACTTTCCAAGCACCACATTTATGTTTCTATAGCCAAATTTTTAATAGGCAACAAAATATAGACTTTCATTTCTGTCTTGGGGAAAAAAAAGTTCCTTGAAATATTCTATAGTTTTTTTTAACACCTATGATAATCAGCGAAATTGTGTAGCAAAATTATCGTTCGAAACAAGCTGGAAGCGAAATATGTGTACGTCTGTGTGTGTAGGCGTGTGTGTGTGAAGAGATGAAATTTAATTGGCTGATGCTTATTGTGTCCGCCGTCTTTTGTCCACCTGTCCTCAGAGAGGAAATAGTTGTTAACGGCAAGCTATGTTCAATGTCGTGGTCATATCCACGTTCGCCTACAATACATCAACCAGAAATACTGTGAACAGCCCATTCGCGTATTTTCTTTTTCAGTGGTTTTTTTTAACCTTTGTGGTAGGTACTTTTTGAGATATATAAATTTTATCTTATCCTTCTTGCTTACCAGACTTCAGAATAAAACTGATCATATGAATGCACGAGATTTCAAAACTGAAGAAATGGAGTGGAGTGGATTGGAATGATTTGGGTGGCTCTTAACATCGAGGTCTTGAGAGCCGATGAGGGTGAAGTGAGGTGAGTATGGAGCAGTGCCGGAATGCAAGAGCGGGGAAACGGGATATAGCCGAGAAAACCCACTATATCACCGCTGCCCCTAACAAGTCTTGACTGACAGTATATTTGTGCAGACGTCAGTGTGTTATAGTGCCTTAAAGTTTATCTTGGCTTGAGCAATATCGCGGTGCATGACGGCTGCAGTTGACAGTGTGTGGGCTCGGGGAGGAGCCAGTGAAAGGCGTAGTGGGGCTCAAGTGGCGGCACATCAGAGGAAATTGGAAACGTCTTGTTAATGACAGCAGAGTGAAAAGGGGGGAGGGAGGGACTGCAGTAGGTGTCGAGTCTGATATCTGGGCGCTGGCGTTACTGACGGCTGGCCGGAGAGACAGTAAACAAGGCCGCCATCTCCCGGCGTCTCAGCACATCACACGGCCCAGCGCTGACGCCGACCTTCTCAGTCCGCAGGCTCTCCTACAAGGACCGCCGCCGACCTAGCACACTACTACAGGCCCTCTCCAGCACTCTACCACAGCCACGCCACACGATACTTATAGCTAACACTTTCAGTCACAGTGTCCTGTATCTGGGACGTTGCATATGAAGTGGCTTGAATGGTCTGCGCTGTACACAGCAGAACATACCGTCCAATGAGAAAGCTTTTCTACGTGTGGCAGATAAAATTCGCTGCTGAGACTATGTTCCGTAGCCTCATAAACCACTGCTGCCAGTAACAGAAAGAGTGAAGTGAAGATATTTAGGCGGCTCCTAACAGAGAGGTCTTGAGAGCCGATGAGGCATGGTGATTGAGGTGAGTATGGAACAGCGCCGTAATGAAAGGNGATCCTCGAGAGAACCCGCCGAACAACGGCATCGTCCGGCACGATTCCCACATACAAAAGTCTTTGGAGTGGCCCGCCCGGGGATTGAACCCGAACCACTTTGGTGGGAGGCGAGCAGCCTAACCGCTCAGCCACTGCGGCCCCAGTAACATAAAGCACAGATAGATTTCTGTTGGTCCCAATGTAAGACAAAGCGTTTTCTGGATATCAGTACAGTTCCGGACAAAAAATTTGTTTGTTGGAACGCCGAATATTATATATTTATTTTTGACTGAAGGGGTTAATGACACCTGTATTTCGCGATAATATTTCAGGACAACTTGTGCTCCAAAACACTTTACTTAAGTTGGGAACCACTTTCGTGATTGGATTTTTGGAATTGTTACTTGTGTTATCTGTCTGCCCACGAATCACGGACTGTCAGTAGTGGAGAAACTTAATACTGAGTGGTTCACTCATGTAACATACTCTCTTCACAAAAAGACAAGCGGCCAATAGCCAAAGGAAGGCTGCACGTGTGCATATAGGATACTGAAGTCTTGCCTCCGCGTAAATGTTTCCGCGAAAAACAGGTAGTCCGTTCTAGGCTACTGCCAACTTTTCTGAAGCCCTGCTTGAGTTATACTTCCAGGATATTCCTCATCTTCATGCAAACACAGCTTAACTAAGTAAAGAAAATTACACGAAGGGGACAACGCTCGATATATTCGTGCACACTCAGTGTAATAATATTTTTAATTAGAATTATTTTGCCAGGCATTGCCAACACACCTATTTTCTCACTTTTTTATTCACATCAATTATAAATGTAATATTATAATCTATAGAGATTATAAGTAAAAGTACAGTTTAACCAAAAATATGGTTATTTTAAGTAAGTAGACGTATAAAACGCTTGTGATAAACGACATGTTTAGTAAACAACCAATCCCGTCATACACGGAGTGATTTTTCAAAGTTTCGTTTCAAAAAGCGTGAAGGTACCGCGGAAAGACTATAGTATTTGAACGCTATGCCCCGAGCTCGCACCCCGCACCAAACACAAGCTGGCCGACGGAAGCTCGTCACATCTGCAGTCTCAGCTAACCTCCCCAATCAACAATTAATGCTCATCTTCACCCCTTCTACAGGAATTCTTAGTTTTCGCGTCATAATATCGGATTCATAGCAATTACTGACAATGTAAGGTTATAGACAGTGTACATTTTACAAGTTGTTTAATATTTTTGTGCGTAATTTTTATTGTGTTTTACCGGCTTGCTATAAAAAGTCGAGAACTTAATAATTATATATAAATATTTTCTCGTAGTTTTACAAAAATCATATAAAACAGAATTAAAATTACGAATAAAAATAATGAAACAACTCATTACTTGTAAATTTTCTATGATCATACATTGTCAGTAATTACTATGAATCCGAAATTATGACGCGAAAACGAAGAATTTCTGCAGAAGGGGTGAAGCCGAGCCTTAACAAACCAGATTACGCTCAGCTGAAAACCGCGTCCACTGGTTCCTTGTTGCGTGCAGTCACATCCATAGAGTGGAGTGCAGAAATTTGGGCGGCTCTTAAAATCGAGGTCTTGAGACCCAATGATGGCGATGTGAGGTGAGTATGGAGCAGCGCCGGAATGCAAGGGCGGGGGAAGCGGGATATTTCCGAGAAAACCCACCTACCAGCGGCATCGTCCGTCACTATTCCCACATGCGAAAATACGGGGAGTACCCCGCCGGGAATCGAACCAGGTTCGCCTTGGTGGGAGGCGAGTAGTCTGACCACTACACCACCGCGGCTCCTCTTAAAGACAAGAGGGATTGGAACCGGAAGACGAGTGTGAACCAGGCTGTACCGGGGACATGATAGCTGAAGGTGGGGGCGGCTAAGGAGTGGAGGTTATGCGGGTGACTTGCGTCCACTCTAGACCGCTTCCTCCCCCTCGACTCTCCAACAGTATCGATCTCTCGCACGCATGCCGCAGTCGAGATTGCTGCAGCACGCTGCACACACACGCACCATGCGCTTCCTGGCTGGCTTCGCCTGGCCACAGGATGCATAGTTGTATAAAGACGAAATATCGTGGCTGTTCCTCTGATTGGCTGCGTGAGGCTCTAGGAACGGGCCTTGCGTTCTGATTGGTTACTGCGTCTTGCGAAAGATTCCCTATTGGCTGGGCTGCCGACTGACATGTAGGTTACCAGGCGCTGATGGCGAATGACGCTCCGCCATGTTGCTAGCCAGTGCGACTGGTGTTCGTGGTACAAGTGGCTGTTTCACCTCTATAACCATGTCGGTGGAAAATCTAGTGAGGTACACTACCGTCGTCTATAGGTTGTTCACGGTAAAGTGAGCACTTTCGAGGCCCTAGTACTTTTTTCCTATTAGTCATTCTTTATCCTTTCACCACTTTTTAAAATAAATATTGCCGTGTAAGTAATAAACACTGTGTATATATTACACCGAACTTGAAAGTTAAACGTATAGGGCTACAATAAAATATATTTATTGACTATTATTCCAAATGAGAGGGCTTCGAAAAGTGCTCACTTAACCGCAAATAGCATATATCATAGTTTCACTTGTATCGGGTCAGTATGTTTCCAGTCACAGCAGTTTCAAAATGCCTTCTTCAGCTGAGTTCGAGCACTCCAAAATGTTGTTCCAGCTATGGCTCTAATGTCAAAACTTCCCTCCAGAATCTTAAAATGTTAATTTTTTCCTCATGGACAAAATTTTTGAGAGCTCGTGAAGGGTGTCCGTGTAAAAGAAAACGTTGCAACAACTTCAAACGTGAGGCAAATGGACTCCTTTACTCTCTCGCGTATTATCTCGAATACATCGGTTTTTTTTCTACAAAAAATTTCATAGCGAAAAACATTTGGCCTGTGCTACGCAATTTCAGGAAATATCACCACTACAAACACAGTTTTGTGTTGGTAATGCCATTTACTAGTCTTGGCTCGTTGAAATTTTATAGTTCACTAAAGTGTTTACAGTCGCTTACATGATATTCTTCTCGCAGACCCAGTTTCAGAAGTTCCTTTTTACATATTAGTGTGTAATGTCCTTGACACCGAAAATTTATTTTATTGCAACGCCTGACATGAAAACTTATTATGCATTACTCGGAAAGTTCGCGTAGCTATCCGGCAGCACTCTTCTTTTAAGCAGATTAATTGTGTGCTCTGTAGAATTGTGTCATTGACTGACAATCTGTGTAGCGTCATGCGAATAAGTATTTCAGCCAGTAACAACAGTGGAATGTAGACTGACCAATCCCCTGTAACTAGGTCAAGCTGATACATAACGTATATGTAGGTCACCAGGAAGTGAAATGGCGGAATGTGCTCAGTTACGTACAGGCCAGTGAAGTCTAACTTGTTACTAAATAATAACGCAAATTTTGCATTTCTCTATGCACAAGTTAAAGCCCCTGTCACGCTGTCAAGTTTTCCCGTCAACCTGCTTCCAATAACGTCCTAAACGCCGCCATATTTGTCTGTAAAAGTTAGATGGCTTCAGTTTCTACCAAACATTTGAAGATTGGGCCGGTTCTAAAATTTCTTTGGTTTTTGACGGTCTCAGCCAATCATAATCATACACGACAAAAATAAACGCCAATAAAATTTAGAAAAATGAACAATTGGTGTAAATGAAGTAGGTTATTTAGAAGCTGTCTGGGCATGAGTGCTATTTTTTAATGAATATTCCATATTATATTACGAACTACATCGTGCAGGAAACATCTCTGATAAACAAAATTTGAATTTAGTAAAGAAGTTAAAATAAATTACAACATTCCTTACATTTCTTCCTGTAACGGACTGCACAGAAAAACAAAAGCAAGTACTATGAAAATAATTTTTAAATAATAATTCAAATTAGATTCTCCCAGTACAAAAATTTGAGAGTGTGGCACATTTTCAAACACATTCAAGATTATTTCAAAATAAATAGTTTCAAGGAAAATTTGATGGCCGAATTTTGTCTTCAAATTCTGTTGTCAAATATAGTTGAAGGCGAAAATTTTACAGTGTGACAGAAGCTTTACCACTTAACACGCTATCGCGAGTATACTCGTTCACGTACCACACGTTTCAGAATAGGTAAAACCATGGTCGGTGTTACACGTTCAGAAGCTAGCACTAACACAGACAGCACCTTTCTCTCAGTCATGCTGTTGGCTGTTGCTGGCACACCAACATGCCATAACTGGTTGTTGTTTGTACCATAAACCAATATAAACACTTCTCATAGGTTACATCGTGCAAGTTACTGCAGGCAATTCGAAAGTACTTGCCAGAATAAACATTTCCTCTGTTGTGCACATGAAACGAAAAATTAATGTGTAACTTAGGGGGCTAAGGGTTTGATACACGAGCCTCAATATCATGAGTAAATGATGTCCTCCACTAGTACAGCGAGTTTCCCGCTGGTTATCTGCATGCCCGCCAGCTCTGTGTATGCCCGGGGTGCGCTGAAGCACCAAGGCTTGCATGATGGGTTCGCAGCGCCCCTGGCGGAGTGGCAATTAGACTTCATCGCCCGAGGACCGTGGTGTAAGCATGCCGCCTCATTGAGTTGAACTTCGTCCATGGATTACGTCTGGTACACATTATCTCTGATTCTGTGCTTAATCCCCTTACCTAATTAAGCACTTAACCGCTTCAGCAACCTTGGCAGTTAGAGTGTTGGTGTCGTAACGTTACGACGTCTGAGTTCAACAGTTACATGCAGTGTGCCGTAACATAACGACTTCTGAACCCTGTCAGTATTTTTCATGACTTTCAGCGCAACATAATAACGCGTCGGCAACTCTCAAAGTGTAAATTACTGAAAATAACACGATATAATGTATACTATGTTACTTATGAAAGAGCATTTCATTGGGACATCGACAAATCGCCATTATAAAGACTGACAGTCAGCTGTAATGTATACAGACCTGCAAAACTTGAGTTATTATTCAAGGACATACTGAACTACAAGTTACTGTGCATTGGACCGACTTCAGTCATTGGTAGGAATATGTCTGGCACACCTAGAACTCTTGAGCCAGTAATATTGGTTTAGCGGTGAGGTGGCCAATATCTTTTAAGGAGATCAAGCAGTTAGGTGACGTTCATTTAAGTGCAGCGGCCAATGAAACCACGGACTGTGCTCACTTGTAGTGGAGTCTATCCTCTCACCCAAAGATAACGCTAATTCTGCACGTCTGTAGTAATGATCGTTACACAGTACAGTGTATTGTGCGGTGTATTGTGTACCAACAGTACAATGATACGTACAAATACGGAAACCGACAGAACTGATGTTCACACTATGGTGGAAATAAGATATTCACTTGTAGCTTGTCTTGGATGTCTACCGCATTCAAAATGTCTAAATAACATATATGTCACTTTCCAAACTGGTAAAATGCATTGTGGGAGAACTCATCGTAATTTTATAAACCTCCCTTCACTTTCAGGTGGAAATAAAAACTTCCGCGCTGCTAGTCACTACTGACAGCAAACACGTAATGACACTAGCAACTTGGATATAACATAAACCACAAACAGTACTGACAATATGATATGTTCCAAAAGTGTTTAGTGTTAATTTCTTGTAGCGTACAGATGTCGCCATAAAATTACTGACTTTGCAATATGCACGCGTTCATGTACATCAGTGGTGAAAGGCTAAGCTAAGATAGAATTTCAATGTCGGAATTGTGTAGAAAAAACTATGATCGCTTTTCCATTCTCTCGCTGTATACATACAGGTTTGAGAGGCCGCGGTGGTGTAGTGGTCAGACAACTCGCCTCCTGCCAAAGGCGAACCGGGCTCGATCACCTGCAGAATAACTCCCGGATTTTCACATGTGAGAATCAAGAAGTGTTGTGAGAATCCAGGACAACGCAACAGAGAGCATTCGGTGACGGGACACGACGACAGGCTACTTACTACCTGAACCCGGCGACTTGGAGGTGAATGTCTGCCCGCTAGGGGGTGAATGCGAGAAAAACTCTTTCCCCCACCTCTGCCTATACCTTTCTTGATAGCCCTTTAGGTAGGTAACCACTCTTAGTTTATACAATGGCTAATGGTATTACTTGCCAGTGTTGTTCATAAGTGAGTATATTTAGTTAAATGGTAAATGAAATCAACTTTATCCTTGCCCTCTTAGGTTAAACTCGTCAGTTGGCATTATGACAAACCGTATGACGGAGATTCAGTGTTTAAGTTACACTTTGAATCGGAATCAATGAGAGTACCACTATTTCAATCAGTACAAGTCAAACAGTACCTGACTGATTCAACAGCCAATTCAGTAAATTTGACTGATGAATCAGTTGATAACGCCTGTTTTCCTTCATTTATTGATTCAGTGACATTTTCCACTGATTAATCAACCATTTTAAACTTTTTTTAAGTGATTTGTTTTTTGACTAATGTATCAGTTAAACATCGTGTAAAAATGGCCGTCAAACAACGCGTTAAAATGGTCGTTAAACAACGTGTATCAAATGAAATAACAACGCATAAACTAATAAAACCTATACAAAATACTCTCTAATAAGTGTTTCGTGTTTAAAAATACAATTTTACTAGGTAACAGGAACATTTAGTCTTTCATTTCGTTTTTGCGTCTTTAATTTCGTTTTTATGCAATCATCACAGCGCTCTGTTTGAAGGTATGTAATGTGGTGAAGAGAGTGCACTCATTCATTTTAACTGTACTAACGTAGCCAATAAAACTAAAAACGAAAAGAAAGGGCATACAATTGCATACTACTCTTTCGATGAAAGAACTGTAAGACATATATTTTCCTCTTTATTGCCAACTTGATGTGATAACTCCGATGGTATGGCGACGGTGTAAACGTGAAGTGAAGTGGAAACGCTGCGTGTGTTCTGCCCCGGCCACGTGCGGAAAATCTATTACTATTTTTAATTACGGCAAATTTCGCAATATAAAGAGTAAACTATCGTAAATAAGTTCATTTCTCGTAATTATTTGGCTAAATTCAATACAAACAATATTGACTTCGCTGCTGCAGTTGGCCGTCACTTATACAATCAGTGAAATAATTACAAGTCACTTATTTAATCAGTGAAATTCTTTCACTGAAACAACCAGTGGTTTTACACTGATTCTATGTGGATTCATTTTCACTGATTCGAGTAGTTGAATTTCACTGCGAATCAGTGGTTTTACACTGATTCGCAGTGAAATTCAACTACTGGAATCAGTGAGCACAGAAATGTTTGTACGTAACGTGGTTTGCTATCATCAGGTTTTAGAAAGGGACAATGAAAATATGCTACATCGAAAACATTTTATATAATTACTTAGTTTTATATAAATGCTACTTGAGGGAAAATTTTATGATTCAATTTTGAAAATACAACAATCTCGGTAATATTATGACACAAGATAATAACATATTTTGTTTCTTGTCGCATACATAGTGTTACTATTTGTTTCACACATATCTGCGTTTGCAAGTTTGTCGTGAAAGAAAGTACGTTTATTAGACCTATGAGCTAAAGTGACGCTCAAGTGTTATATATGTCTTTGAAACCGGGCATGAAACGCCCATTTCTTTGACAAGTACCACAGAGAGTATTTGAGGAAGAATAGAACTCTGTCGCTGTCGCGCAGTATTTTCTTCACTTTTGTGACGCAAAGGTAAAACTTTTTTTTTAAATTCACTTATACTGATTTAAGTCAAGATTTTGACATAGTAAAACAATGGGGTATGTTCAAAATATTTCACTTAGTCATTCACCCCCATTGCAAGAATCTTTCAAACAACTCAAGATATTGAGTGCCTGTTATGTAGGCAACAAGCTTCACAGTAGGATTGGGCGTGTACAACAACACAAGGGGCAAGTTAAACACGCACACAACAATTATGTACGTACACAGTCAATGAAGTAAACGCAGATTTTAATGATCATTATTACTGGTTTATTTGGTTGATTCTTTACTTCTAGATGATTGTATGCATAGGTGTACAGCCTAACAACCATTACGTTGGTAAAACCTTAGAATCTAGGAAAAAAATTCAAAACAACAATGACACCAGCTATTACAACACTGCCATTGCTTGAAATGAATGAGGGTAAAGTATACATATAAACGTACATACTTAAAACACTCGCGTTTATTTAAATTTACTGTCAACGTTTTTGTTATCTGTGGATGAGTAGATAATTTGCTTCTTGTGGTGCTCTACACTTCCAACTAGAACGTAATGTGTGTTGCCAATCTGTAAGGTGTTCAAATCCTTCGATAAAAGTTTAATGTTTGGAATTATTTAAACAAAATATAGAAATTTGAGTTATAATGCACGGTGACTTTCACATGCTGATTAATAATTTGACATTTAATACCAATAATATTTTGAAGTTACGTAATGCAGAATGAAAATGGAAATGTACAAGTAAGTTATTTCTGTAAAA
Organism: Clitarchus hookeri; assembly: GCA_002778355.1. Taxonomy (NCBI): domain Eukaryota; kingdom Metazoa; phylum Arthropoda; class Insecta; order Phasmatodea; family Phasmatidae; genus Clitarchus; species Clitarchus hookeri. The sequence continues at coordinate 186,749 of NQII01000521.1, read as the reverse complement.
CAATTACAAAACCGTTATACATTTTGCACTTGATCATAAATATTTGTTCACTTAGACCGTACCCAGATGCTAAGTGCTCAGTTTTCAATATTAAACATATTTGTGGAAAATCAGTGATTGAATTCACTTTCAAAGAGCATACTTATGTTTATAATCTCTTAAAAAATACACTGAAATTACTTAAGTAACATTAAATAAATGGTTGTAAGATGATATTTAAGCGAACAAATATAAAAAACTCGTTTACCGAACGCATACGAACAACGTGTTGAATCTATTTAAGTAATGTTTTAATTTGTTGGCCACTGGTAATGAAGTCTGAGAATCGCAATAGTCAAAATTATCTAATGACGCAAGCGCATATAAGTTAGATTGTTTTGAAATACGGCAAGTCACAAAAATTTTCATGAAAATCGGGTGTCTCTGCTGATCATCGAGATTTAACCTACTGTTTCAGAACACAGTTTACCAGTTTCTTAACACTATAAGGACATTTTATTTTATTTTTTGAAATCAAAACGTTGTAATGTTAGATGTCTCTGAAAAATTCCGGAATTTATTTAGAGACAAGTAAGAAATCAAAATTGTGTAAGTTATTGTTACATTCATGATTGGTTGGCTGATTATTATATAACACTTTCTGGATAACGCAAAATGCGCACTTAATCAGCGCCTTACTCTGTGATAGGAAGTAACTAATAAACCGTTTATATCTGCATGAATATACATACAATTATGAAGTCTACTATACAAGTCACTGAAATCACGAATTTATTTAGATCTATGTTTTGAAATTAAATGTGACTTAAGTGAGTGTGCAGGTAAATGTTTAGCTGCTATGTACGTAATGACACAATTATTGGGTCCACGGTCAACCTGACACTCTAATGGGGGATATCCGGCCAATAACAAATCCTGTAGGTTTTTTTCTACTTATTAACTGGTTGGCCCTAAATACCACTACACCAGTTATGTTGTCCCTTAGGCATGCGCGTTAGTAACTCTATCGGTTGGAGAGTGGATGTATCTCAGGGAAAGCCCTTTAGGCGCGAGTTCGGGTGTAATCGACTGAGTAAAGAGATTTGGAGGGCTCTTAACATCGAGGTCTTGAGAACCGACGAGGGTGAAACTAGTTGTGCATGGAGCAGCGCCAAAATGCAAGGGCGGGGGGAAACAGGAGATCCCCGAGAAAACCCACCGACCAGTGGCATCGTCCGGCACGATTCCCACTTGCGAAAATCCCGAAGTGACCCGGCCGGGAATCGATTCCGGTTCGCCTTGGTAGGAGGCGAGTAGTCTGACCACTACACCACCGTGGACCACTTCACAGACTGAGACGTGCCAGAGTTCAGACACAAAATATTTGAGAATATGCAAGTGAAACAGCCTCTTGTAGCACGAACTACAGCTACACATGCCAGGGAAATAGCGTCACCGGCCAGCGACATGGTCGGACGCTGTTAGCCAATCAACATACGATGTCTTATTGACCAATCAGCAGCCTAGCCAATAGGAAGTCTTTCACAACCCGCAGTAGCCAATCAGACGCAAAGCCCATTCCAGAGCATCGCGCAGCCAATAAAAAGGTCGACTATGCCCACATCAAAGGAATCGGCAAGCAATTTCACTTACGCGCGCGGGTGTGTATCTCTAAACCGGATGTTTTTTAAATAAATGCAGATATTGTGGGGAATGTGAGGTAGTGTCAAGACAAGTGTTTTGATGTAGTGAACATGGTGTCGTAAATGCATCCTTATGATACAAATAAAAATATAACGTAAGACGTACTGTTGCTGTTAAAGACGCCCTCGCGGGTAAACAGTGCTCCGTCTGTCCATAACACGATGGCAGGGAAGTGTGCAATAGTAACGCGCTGCTGCAAGGACCACCTGAAAAGTCAAGTCGACGAAGATAATCATCACTACAGCCACGTGAGCTGCCCCGAGTACAGTAGTACTATACGCCACGTCGACGGCCATCGTACTTGCGGTTTCGATGTCACCTCGCTTTGAGTGATTGTGCCACATGTTCTTTACGTAATAATTATTGAATACAGCATATCATTATATCAAAACACTTGTCTTGAGTCCCCCTGACATTTCCGAAAACATCTGCACTCATTAAAAAAACAACACACACACATACACACACTCATACACACACACACATATATGTACACACACGCGCGCATTTTCTGTTGTGTATGGGCCTTTACTAGCTATGACCTCCTCGTTACGTAAGCATGACGCTGTGCGAGCCCAGTAATCGACCACCAGTGAAAGTGAAGTCGATATTAGTTTATCACACATCGCCTTACGTTCATATCAGATAGAGCAGTTGCTCATTTATCCCGGGGCGCACGCGAGTCGTGTATCTAGAGACAATATCTAATTCGTGACTCCAATATCGCGTTGGCCAGACTCCACTCGGGGAGAAGGAATTATTTCACCAGCGACCAATTTGTGAGGGAGCAGCATTGTATGATTCAGTGGCATAGTTGCAAACAAGTATCTCGCTGGTTCTGGGTCGTCCAGGGCACAGTTAGAGAACTGGCACAGGGAGCATGTGTTGGGAGCGCAGGCTATTGCCAAACGAATTTGCATATTGGTCTAGTCCCCAGATATGGTGACACAAGCCCAAACTCCCGGCTAACAAAACCAGTTCGTTGCAAGAAAATTAACCGATTAACGCAGGCCTGAAAATGTTACAGGTTGCTTAGGAGAAATGCGACAGACTTCTAATACTAAGATTTTGATAGTCTCGCGGGTATTTCGCTGATTACATGAAATGTTTGCAGTAGATAATGCCAGTAGAAATTTCACACAAAACAAGTACTAATCACATACAACCCAGTTTACAGTATAACGGTCTCGTATATTCAGCAGAGAATGAATGAATACCATCGGGTCGACCTTATATACGATTGTTAAGGTTCCCACCAACCTTGAGCTTTTCTCAACTTTTGAAGACGAGAAGCGTAGGAGCGTTAGGGGTGACCCTGCCACGCGCATCAAGTGCGCCATCACCACTAAGCGCAGGGCTCTGAACTGGCGTGCAGTGTTCTTGTCGTACTGCGTGTACCTATGGCACTTTCAGCGGTGAACTTATCATTTTATTGGTGGAAAGTCTGTAGGAAGGTTCAATGCAGGGCCCTTGATAAATTATGTATGTATCTGACGCGTATATTTTGAGATACATCGCTTTGTAAAAACCGGTTTTAGCTACGATGGAATGCTCTGAAACGGTGTTTCTAATGTGCGTGACGAATTGAAACACTCAACAGCTCTCGTCTGAAGTATGTGTTCTTACGTAGGTCAGCACATTGGCCTCACATTTGATAGTCTGTTCGGAAAACGTACACTCCAAACACTCTACAAAGCAATTCAAGTGCCAGGTAGGAGAAAGCCTTAATAGTAAAGCCAGTATTTTTTCTGTAAACTATTTAAACACACGATAGGATTCAATGTTACATGCACATACTACAGCAGGTCCCCTGTTTCAATTGGCTAATGTCTATATGGTAAACTGTTTAAGTTATTGACCGGGCGACTTAAAACTTAGTAACTTCGGCACTCACTCGACATGATTCACAGGTAATCAGTTGACAAGTGCCATAAGTCAATCCACCATGAAAGATAAACGAGCCTATATCATTACGAAGTGTAACTGGTCTCGAAATAATATCGCGAAGTATCAATGCCCATACTGATTAGCAAATGCGTACTAGGGAGTATGTCCTATTGGCTGGGCTAGCAGGTTCCCAGGCGCTGATTGGCGAACGGCGTTCTAACATGTTGCTGGTTCTCTGAAGCCACACAGCTGGGCATGTGGGACTGCATGTTCATGGCGTGAGCGATACTGACCCTACCTGCATGTAGTTTCACACTGACTGGCAGGCGCTCAGTTCAGTTTGTAATGACGGAGAAGAAGTAGTTCAATGTCTAAACGTTGAATTAAAAGTGTTACGTTACAATTTGCGAATACTGAAATTATTTCTTTTGTTTTATGACTTCTCGTGCATTTTAAGCGTATAAATTAACAAATATGGAAAAAATTTAATTTTCTCATAATTTCGAATTTTCACTCGACCGACGCATGAATAAAGAGATCAGGTCCATGGAAACGTCCATTTGATGTATATTGGAATAATGCACAATGTGCATACAAGCAGATATCAAGCAGACTGTACCAAGTGAGACGGCATACAACTGCGTGTCGGCTTCACGTGTGACATTGGAGCTTCACTCATCCGACACGCCCTGCAGGACTTTCGACCATAAGCAAACTCTAAGCTCTCTGGTAGCGTGTTCACTCTGTGTGGTCGGGTTAAGGGCGTTCAACATTATTAAGTAATTTTCAAAGATTTTAGCAAGTTAATTTTATACAATGTGAATAGTAATCTGAAAAAATATGACAACTTAGGAAAATAACATGAAAAATTAGTTGAACAAGCTATAGGAATTTCAGTTTTAAATACATTTTTGCGCAAATTTCAAAGTTGATCAAAATTAATTCGTTAGGGCAAAAACTCAAAATAATGATTCATGCTATTATAATGGCACGAAGAATATATTTTTAAAAATTTGTTATGCAAATCATTAGTATTTCAATTTTAAATATTGAGATACAATTTTAAGTAAAATTTGTAGAAGTTAAAGACTTGCCGTAGGTAAACCACGGGAAAGATTTTAAATAAATTACTACGGGACCGCGGTAGTGTAGGGGTCAGACTACTCCACTCCTACCACGTCGAACCGGGTTGGATTCCCAGCGGGGTCGCTCCCGGATTTTCGCACGTGGGAATCGCACCAGACGATGGAGCTGGTCGGCTGGTTTCCTCGGGGATCTCCCGTTTCCCCCACCCTTGCATTCCGGCGCTGCTCCATACTCGCCTCGCTCACAATCTTCGGCTCTCAAGCCCTCGATGTTAAGAGCCGCCCATATCTTTCCACTGCACTACACTGAAACGCGTTAGAAAGGAGACTGAGCTGTGTGTGTGTCGGCATCTGCTCGAGTGTGTAGATGACTGCGGAGTTTGGCTTGCTGCAGTCACGTACAGCGGAGTGGTAGGTGCTACAGCTGTGTGTGGCGAGGTGCACTGGAGCGTGTCCAGGCAGGTTGTGGAGGCACACAGCTGGACCGGAGTGCCGGAGCACGGTAATTAAGACAGGAGGGCAGGTAGCGTAGTTGCGTGTCAAGGTGCCGTGGTAGGTAATTGCCATCTCCCGCGGACACGCGCTGCCAACATGGCCTCGCTCAGCGACCGGCGACACACCACGAGACCGATGACAAGACCATGTTTCCAGTCCACCATCACTCGACACCGTGTTGTAACACTGCACCGTATTGGGCCTCACAGTCCTACCATGTTAGTTTCGGCGCGACATGTCGCTGCCGCAGAGCACTTCACTTACAGCACTATTCCCGAGTTTTACTAGGACTACACTAAGGAGAATAATTTTTCTGCAACTGAAAACTAAACAACCGTGGGTTTAATTGTTTAATTAATGCTTGTTAATATGCTAAAATACTTTATAAAACATAAACTGTAATTAGTGTGAACAAAGATATTAATATTTTTTCTACCTACTGAAATGAACATTATAAGTTGTATTACATGGCAGACTTATATGAAAGTATTATTTGACTGCGACGCTGTGAGCTCGGCACTCCGTTAACCGACTGCCAGTCAGAAATAAACTGTACTCCACATTTATAGTGAGACGGTGTGGGCAAGTAGAGACCAACAGAAATTACGTTCCTATAATAGTGAATATAGGTGACATTGTGGTTGCCAGTAAATGTGTACAGAGCGCAAAGCTTTAAAAATCGATGGTGACACATCGTATATATCGTATATCGCCAAAACGCATGTAAAATATCGCGAAATGCGATGTTTTGCGCTACACTGGTGCACCACATCAGAGTTGCTATATTTCGGAAATATTGTTTCGTGGTCGATATATCGCCATATCATACAGCCCTGCCACGCACGCGAGCATATCTAGTATGCTCAATAGCTGCTGCTTGAATATGCCACACACAGAGTTAGAGAAGTCGGAACTTTCCTCAGTTAGGTTATGTTGGCAGGGATGGGGGCATGGTCGTGTAGAGGATTTGAGCCTCTTGGTGCTGGACAAAGCGTCCCTACCTAAAATTTCGTTTTCAAAAACTTTTATTTGTGTTTGCACACACGTTATGTTCCCATGCCATTGTACTAAAATTACTTATTCTGATAAAAAAAATACTGCACAACAGAATTTACTGACTTCCAACTTTTTTAAAATTTTTATCACTAAAAAAATAATTTTATTCTGACCAAAAAAATTTTTGTTTGGGGCTACAAATTCTTATGTCAATTTATATCTCACAACAGTTTTTGTGGCACTAAGAAATATTTTTTCTGTTATTTAAATATTTAATGGAAACTACAAAAGATAATAAATAATTCAGTGTGTTGGTAGGCGATAATGTATTCGTTAGTCGCAGTAAAAATAATACGTTGCTAACAGCAATGCAGATTAGTGGGCTCACAATAGTGTTTTGCGGATTGCGGGTTTTAGTATTTAGGTAGGTGTGGTTCGACGTTCCTTGGAAAGCATGATTGGGGAAGGAAACAGCGACCACCTTTCAGACAACAATGCACAACTGAAATCAGTATGGCCGGACCAGGAACCGAACGCTGGTCTTCTGAAAGGTGAGTTTATTGTGCTACCAATACCCTATCTCACTCGATGTTCAGGCATTGACTTAAGCATGCAGAAGTTACACGCATACGACAAGGCCCAACATATAATCTCACAGAAACTTTATTTTCTGGATTCAATTCTCTCTACCATTTACTTACTTGGAATAAAGTGATCAAGTAAAACCAGGCCCCATCTCTAGGGATTGGAAAATTTCGCGAATGCATTTTAAGACAAGACAGACTTCAAACACACGTATATTTCTGTTATGTTTGCAATAGGATCACAGTCTACTAGACACGCCAAAGTGAACTCTGAGCCAATAACAGACCTGCAAGGAAACAAGCGCCGAATCCCGTGTCACCTGGTCTGAGGTAAAACTGGCTACACAAGGGACAGAAGTCAATGAACAGAAAGCCGAGGCTCGAAAAATACATAGGGCATACTGGTCTTTTAAAACGCAAAATTTTCCCTTCCGTATCAATTTCTTAATAGTATTCCTCAGGAATTCGTTCGCAACATTAAGCAATAATTCGAACGCGGGAAAAATATGGCATCGTGGCCAAACCAGATGGAAGCCATTTTCAATATGCCAGCGCTTATGCAAAGAATATAAGGGGTGTAGTTTGTAGTTGCAGAAAAATGATTTACTTAGGACTAATCGAATGCTATTGCTGCCAACTAAATATTTGTTGGCAGCCAAAATATATTTTAAATAAACAAATAGGCATATGTTAATGAGTTTTACTACTTGTCAGTCTTTGTATTTTTGCACACAGCAATGCAATTTTTACCAAGAACAAAATTTCGCCTTGTAAAACATTAGACAAATATATTTTATAACAAGTAACAATATTTACCTTAACTGCCGTAAAGTATGAAACGGTACAACGAGACTAAAGGAGGGACAAGTCTTCCTTACGTAGACTGTTTGACGCCCCTGCGCGTATTTAAGTCACCTGAGTGGTAAGTGTTCAATATTGGTTCAGAGTCCTGCGGGTAACGACGGAAGAGCGGGAGTCAACGTAACGTTAACGTAACATACGCTTCAATGCCTTCACATTTGTTACAGAACTGTAAAGTGTCACCTAAATTCAACTCAATTTTAGGATTTTACCGTAACACTGCGACATCCGCATTCTTTGAAGACACAAGCGAATAAATATTACTTTGCCAGCAGATTTCACAACGTTCTCTGCAACGTAGAATGACGTCAGCAACACTCAAAGTGTAAATTATGCAAATGAGCAAGGTGGACAGTATATTACTCTACGTAGGAAAGAACATTTGATCGGGACACTTTCAACTCAGCATTATACTAGTACATAAAAAGCCGGCCAGTAATGAACGTTGTACAGTGTAGTAAGTGTGTCCGGTGTTTTATGAACAAATAGCACAGTTGTAAATGGGAATACAGAGGCCGACATTACTGGTGATCATGTAGTCGTGAGTATAGGCAACTCACTTACGGACTGTCTTAATTGTCAGTAAATCTGTACCGCACTCAAAGTGTTAAAACCATCAAACTTTCAAACGAACCTGAACCAAATTATTTTGAAATACAAGATAAATTCGAGCCCTTATCTACAGTTATTTGTTAAAACCGCCTATTTTCGCTGGAGTTAAGGACAGGTTCAACACTTTGCATTCTATACACATTTACTGGCCTTGAAGACAAGATAGAGTTGTGACACTTTTAGTCTAAATTATAGAAGGACATATATGTTGGTCTCTACTTTCCCATTTACCACCGTCGTATTGGTTCACACCACATCTGACACGCCTACTCTTCTGAACGAAGTTTATTATTGCCTAGCTATCAGCCAATGGAGTGCTTATTTGATTGTTTTCTAATCAAATATCCTTCTTTATGATGCAGAAGGGACAATCGACAGGATGTAACGTAATTGTAAGTACCAACTCCACTTGCATATCTTCTACGAAAAACTACTGAAAAACATTTATACTGGCCAAGATCAGAGGTTCGTCCCAAAGGCGGTACATTCCCTTCAAGTTGAAGCAGAAAGATCAGGCAATACCACATTCTTAGGGGTAGTGGAATTTCGCGAAAATATTTCAAGGCCAGTTCTACTCCAAAACACTTTAGTTCATATTCACTTTCGTGGTTGGATGAATTTAAATTGTCGCGTGCCTCAAGTGTCTGTCCGCGAATCATGGACGTTCAGTATCGGAGTACTTTGTTCTGATTGGCGCAACTAAATAAAAAGATGTCTTCTCAAGTGGACACGTGGCCAATAACCAAAGGAAGTTGTGGTTGTGGACTGATATTAAAGTCTAGCGTGGCCATGGATATTTTCGCGAAATACACCTATCTCTGCGCATTACACTTGGGATGACGGAGACAGGCGTTGCACAGGTAGCAGCTCTTTGTACATTCCGGCGTGGTAAGGGTGATAATGGATTACTGTAAGGAAGCAATTCCCCAGGTCTCCAGAAATGTGCCCCATCATCCCTGGTGAAATTATGAGCTCGAACCTTTACGCAAAACAGTGAAGAGCATGAGAAAACGCTTTAAGAGGTACGATGTCGTAAGAAGGTAGTACCAGAGAAAGATAAGAAAGAAAAGGCAACTTGCCTGGAGAGAGCTGGTCACGTATAGAGGGAACGAAGACCCATGGGGCCTGGTTTACCCAATGGTGTCAGGCAAAATAAGGAGCTCAGAGGAGCTACCGGCTCTTGAACATGATGGGCATCTCCTGCAGTCCTTTGAAGAGATAGCGAGGCACTTAATGGAAGTTTTGCTGCCGGACGATTCTCAGATAGGGGAAACAGAATACCATAAGGATGTAAGACGAATGACGAGTATGGGTTTCGATGCTGAGGACACTGCACCTTTCTCCCTGGAGGAGTTGGATAAAGTTATCCGAAAAATGAAACTCAAGAAGGCACCAGGACTTGATGGACTGACCGGTGAAATGCTCCTTCGAGCATATCCGAGGATGAAAAGAGAAATGTTGGACCTATTCAATGAATGCCTTGGTAAGGGGAAATTTCCTCTATGCTGGAAAATGGGACTCTTTAAGATAATCTATAAAGGAGGAGGAAAGAACCCGAGATAGGCCAAATCGTACAGGCCCATCACACTACTATCAGTGATGGGCAAAACCCTGGAGGGTCTGGTGAACAAACGGCTCCTTGAATACCTGGACGTCGTCCAAGGTATTCATCCGAGGCAGTACGGTTCTGTTAAGGGCAAAAGCACCGAGAAGGCCGTAATTGATAAGGTGAATCAGGTCGGGACGTATGGTGAGCCATGTCCTCGCAATCTCCTTGGATATCTCGGGTGCCTTAGACAATGCTTGGTGGCCGCAGATTTTGTGGCAACTAAGAATGTTGGAGTGCCCTAGAAACTTGTACCGAATAATATAGAATTTCCTGGATGGCAGAACTTGCCCCCTAGAGATAGGGGAGTACAGGGAAGGAAAGGTGCTAACGAAAGGATGTCCACAGGGATCAGTACTCGGCCCGATACTCTGGAATATCATTTTTGGAAAGACTGCTAAGGGAAACCTCAAGAGAAAGCATGTTGTGAGATTCGAGGGAAGAGTGGTGAAGCAGGTATCTGAACTAAAATAACTCGGAGTCGTGCTGGAGCCACGTCTGTCGTTCCGTGGACATATACGCTATGCTGTGAACAAGGCTGTGGTGATGTTCCATAAGTTGAGAACTGTGGCACCTGCGAACTGAGGGCTCGGTTACCAGACGTTGAAACTCACGTACAAGACTGTTTTCCTTGGCGTAGTAACCTACGCCTGTGGAGTATGGTTTCCGAAGGTAGAAAAGGTTCATGTAAAACGGAAAATAATCAGTGCACAAAGAGCAGCACTGCTGGCGGTCACCAAGGCTTACAGAACAACATCCAACGATGCTCTGAAAGTCATGGTGGGTAAGCTCCCACTCGACCTTTTACTGAAAGAAGGGGTGAGATCAGTAGAAGGAGATGGGTGGGTTTCATCCCCCCTGAGGATTCGAAGGCGATCGAGGAAGAATCTATCCTGAGGTGGCAGGAGAGATGGGAGTCCTCTGAGAAAGGTAGGATAACCTTTGAAATTTTCCCAGATGTCAGGGCGAGGCTGTGCATGAGGTGGCTTAATATACCCCTATAGTCCGCAGTTCTTCTTAGGGTACGAGAAATTCAAGGCTAAACTTGCTTCGATGAGACTGGTAGAACGCCCGACGTGTGTGGTGTGTGGGGTGGAAGACACCTCCACCCACGTACTAACTGACTGTCCTAAGGTTGAAGACCTTAGGATAAAGTTTGAAGAGGAACATGGGCCTCTAAACCTCCAGGACATGCTCAGTGACAAACTACAGGCAGCTGAGATGCTTAGGTACCTCACGCTAATAGGAAAACGGAATGAGGAGTTTGACGTTTGTTGGCTGAGTCACTGTCTGAGTGGGGACGTAAGAGACTCGGACGGTCTGGATGACAATGACACACAAAATGGGCGAACAACAACACTTGTTCCCAGTGGTAGTTCTAAGTGATGGAAATACCGAAAACCCCAAGCACGGAATTACCGATCTTGACACCGATTGTGTCAGGGATGCTACCTTCTGTTGTGTCCCAGACACAGTTACCCGTGTCCAGGTCTATTGCGAGAGTTGTAGACCTGAAAGCAACAGAAGAACAGAGAACAGAGCAAACAAGAGCACCAGATGATGGATGGCCGTGTTCTTGGAACCTGGTCCTCTATGTGCGAGAGGAGTTCTCTCACATTTCAAGGAATATGAGCAAATTAATGCGGAACCACCGGAGGAGAGCAGTCTGCGCCCTGAGAAGAGCAAGGGTACAGGAAGCGGGTGACCAACAGGAGAGAGACAAGGAAGGAACAGAGGAATAATGGTCGGTCATAGAAGTCTCTCTCCTTAAAATGAAGGTAAGGAGAATCGAAATGGCACCCCTTGCTGACAGAACTGTGACAATACAGTGGCTCTCCAATAGAAATGCATTGGATGCGGCAGTGCAGACCTGGCCCATGGGAGCGAACCCCAAAGAACCCTGAAAACTCTATGATGAAGTCATTAGAGGAGCCCAGGTATCTCGACTAGAGGAGGCACTTATCTTGGTGGCTGCTATAGCTTTGCTCGTTAGAACTATGGAAAGGGGAGACAGGATCCTTTTCCCTCACATGGAGTGCATGGACAGACTTACTGTCGCCCAGGTGGGTCTGCCCACAAACAGGGAAGCGCTCCTAAATTTGCTTAGGGAGTGCTACTGGCGTAGAGGGGAAAGATTCAACCCTGACATAGTCTACAAGGATGCCGTTCGCATATACGGGAGGCGTACCTTTGACTATAGTAAACCCTTCACAGGGTATACTGTGGTCATGTATTAGTCCTCCAAATTTGGGCGACTTCCTAACAAATACCGGATGCGACAAACCTGGACTGACACCATTTCCTGGATAAGACGATGCTCTTTTTCCAGGAATCCAGATAACGACCCATGAGATGCCCCGGAATACGCAATTGGAAAATGGCGTGAGCTAAGCTCCCAAGGATCGACGAGACCCTAGTGGCCTAAGAGAGTATGGTAGTGAATGTGTGTGATGTCGATAGGAAGGGTCTGACTGACCAGACTGGGATCCCGACGAGGCCCAGGCACGCACTGCTTGGCGCTACAGCTGCAGTTGCCCTGGGAAACTCTCCCTTTCTCTGCCACGAAGATCGTACCACCTGAAGACAGGAAGAACAAGACTAGGAAATATTTAGGGACAGAAGGAGAGAGTGATAGGCGGGCGGTGGCTTGAGAATCGCGACCAGGCCCATGGCACGTTCGCACTTGGCGCTACAGCTGTGCTACCCTGGGAAACTCTGCTCGCCCGTCTGGATACTAGTCATGACTTTCTTCTTACCGACATCCGTGAATGTGACGGCTCTGAAAGACTGCAGTGTGGTATAGATAATGCCCCTTGCGCTCGGGGAACGATACCGGCTACCGGCCGTCCCCCAAATCTGAGCCCTATTCCACACCCAACCGCATTGGGCCACGTTTTTGTGTTAATGGAATACCACCATGCATAGTTTATTTCAGGTGAAAGAAGGCAGAAGCGTGGTTCGCGGTAGGCGTGTCTGTAATGTAGTTTTTGTGTTTTAAATTATTTTCAGACAGCATGGCAGTAACAAAATTGCAAAGTTCCTGGTGGTATCCTGTGAAAAAAAAAGCCGAGTTAGCTTTTGCTTGCGGGGGATAACGTACAACTAGAAAGTCAGCGCCCCAGGTATAACCTTCTAATAGGTATCGGCCACCTGGAGGGGAGATTTGGTGAGGCCCACGCCGGTTTCACCGGGAACTTTGTCCATTCCGGCGTTATCCAGAAGCTCGTGGTTCAATTGTAAATACTGTTTGTCAAATGTGCAATTACTTCAACTTTCTACTCCATCTTCAAACGGCTGTACCGCTCTTGGCATGAACGACCTTGGGTCGTATATATGTTTTTGCTGAAGTTTTTCGAAGATAATATGCAGGTGGAATTTGTACATACAATTACGTTACATTCTGTATATTGTTCACTTCAGTTGTCATAAGAAGATTACTCTGTTTTTATTCGCGATAATTAGCGTCGGTGCACTGTAAAGTGTTTATAAGATGCCGAGAAGCGTTAAAATAATAACGAAACTATATCCATCGAAATTAGATTTCAGTGGCAAAGAAATTTTACTTTTTCGTATAACCGGAGTTACACTCTGGCATCTTGTTGTTAAATGTCCTCTTTACACGTAGGTCACGGAATAAGCTGTCACGCAGAAGAGGAATATACTGGTGGTCACTTATATGAAGGCATATTTGCTCCGTGATTGACTATTTCCTTTTCGGGAAGATTCTCATTGGTTTGGCCGGCGCCTGGCTTATTAATATTCAGTCAATGAATGTCAAATGAAGTCTTGCCATAATTGTGTTCACAGTTTAATTGGAAGTTATCCATTACGCTTATTCCAGCCACAGAATACACGATAATACAGAGGTGAAACAGCTGCTTATTCCGCGAATTGCAGCCGCAGACGCCAGTAACATGTCGGAACGCCGTACTTTTCGCGAAGAAATTCCACGACTAGTTGAATTGTAAAACACTTTAATTCAGGCGCCTTTCGTAATTCGATGGTTTTAATTGTCATGCGTCTTAAGTGTCTGCCCGCAAATCACTGACGTTCACAGTTGGAGTAGCTTAGTTCTGATTGACCAAAGCAGGTGAGAAACTGTCTTCTCACAGACACGCACAGTCAATAACGGAAGGAAAGATGCAACAGTGGCCGTAGGATATTGAAGAACAACCTGCGTGTAAATATTTTCGAGAAATATAGGTGGCCCTAGTAATAGGGGCCCTAGTAATAGGTGGCCCTAGTAATAGGGTACTTGTTTCCTTGCCAGTCTGTTATTGGCTCAGAATTCACCAGGGCGTGTCTAATAAACTGCGATACAATTGCAAAACATTGCACAAATACACGTGTGTTTGAAGTTTGGCTTGTCTTAAAAAGGATTCGCGAGATTTTCCAGTCCTTACTAATCATATCTGCAACACACGAGGGAGTTGTCCCACTGGACGGTGTTTCCTGCAGTTTAGAGTGTGCATCGTTAAAACCGCTCCATACGCAGTGTTCCAGACATATTACACTGCGACTCCCTGTTTCTACTACAGTGCACATGTTTCACAGGAAGGAAATATATGACCAGAGCTGTACACACCTAGGATCATTGCCCAGAGCAGTCAGTTTATACTTTGTGGGTTATGTGATTTGTGGACATTATTTCTACACCTCTGGTTTGTTAGTGGTTTCCCCAATATCTGTTAAGCACCAAGCACATAAATGTCATTGGTTGGGGAAATGAAGCTGTTGCAGAATCAGGGAAAGTACAGCACGAGCTACAATTGATTGCAACACTCTAAACCACCAATTAATGCGGGACTGAAAGGTTAAACAGTTACGCGAGATACGATTATTGTTCTAAGTGAACGTTGGAGCGTGAAGAGAGGCGAGGAGAGCCTGGAAGTGAGTGTGAGTAAAGTCAGGTATATAATTAAAAAAATATGCGTTAAGAATTGTGCAGTAAGGACTGATTTGGCATACGGAAACACGTCTTATGTATTTTCAGTTTCCAATTAATGTTATAATTCTTAATTTCAGTAAATGGACGGGTGTGCCATGTTTACTTTTGTTCCTAACCTAACCTCGTATGTTACAACCATATGTAAGCAGATCGTACTTCATAGCCGACATTTTCTATCTCAGAATCTTTTATTTGCGAACAAATATAATTGTAAACATGTACACCCATTTGAATTTGTAATAATATTTTTAACTTACGCTACTGTAAGTAAAGATTTCCCGCCAACAACACCGACTGCTCTTTTCTGATTCGTTGTCACGTCATAAATTTCCCTTAAAATTAAAAATAAGCTATTTCTTTTAACGCTTAAGGAAATCTCAACAGCGCACACGACCTGCTGAGTACCACTGGAAACCAATACATAAGATATGACACTTTGATTTCTCCAGCACACGTCCTAACGCATAAATTAACGCTTAATTTTTATATTGTAATGCGAGCTTTATGCAGGTAGTGTGTAGTTGTTATAGCGCGGTGTGAGGCAGGTAGTGGCGGTGCCCAGTGGCGTGTGAAGGTTAACTACAGTGCGGGGTAACTCAGCACCACCAAGTGGCTCAGGTGACCAACTACACCCGCAGTCCTGCCAACACTTGTAAGCCGTCCTTCCCTCCTGCCACCGCACTCAAGGACAAATCCCACGACTAAGGCTGGGTTCGCAACCAAAATACATACGCACAGGGAGTCGAACATAACAGTACTTGTGCGAAATTGATTCACAATTGAATACTTATNAGTACTTGTGCGAAATTGATTCACAATTGAATACTTATGTATTATTTTTAGCCAATGAAATTTCGAGACGAGTATGACGTCATTTGGCAGTGTTGGTCAATAATGGATTTTCATAACAGATTGTGATATTGTATTGAAATTTTGCAGAAATTAAAAATATTTATAATTTTTTATTTTCTTCAAAATCTTTGTTTTTGAGTTCGTAAATTTGTAAATAACTTTTAAAAAATTTATTTTGTGAACTGTTGCCTGTTTTTTTCTATAAATCCATATCTTGCGACATTTCTTCGTTTCTGCAGCACAACTGTCCCTCTATTTCAAATAAGCAACTTCGTTGAAAATGTTATACTCTGCTCTGATTGGCGGTTTCCCCATGCTACTGCACAAGAAATGAAATAAAACCATTTCCTTGCTTTACAATGTCAGAAATCCTCATGCACACGAACTGTTATGAATCGCAGTTGTGAATCAATAGATTCGGAAACATGGCGTTAAATTCTTGTGCACACGAACCATGTTCTGTGCTTACTGTTATGCTTTCAATTGTGAAATAAGCTTAACTCACACACTGTCGACCACAGCTGCGCCCATAGGGGAGGCTTGTCTGCCTCCGTCCATCCAAGTTGACTAATTATTAGTTTGAGTGCACTGGCCAAGTAAGAACATTTTATTTGTTTATTGGATGACTGCCAGCGAGGAACCAGTTTAATTATCTAATTTTGTTTTATTCAGTAAACATTTCAACTGGATAGAAAATGCACTAGACACTACGTTGGCCCTAAATAACTTCGCTGTTTTCCCGATGTTTCTAAATATTATGCTATTCTTTTCTTTTTACTTAGAGTTCTAAAATATTAAGCATATAGGAAATTTAAATTTCATATTTCGTATTTGGGTTAGTGAGTGAGTGAAGAGATTTGGGCGGCTCTTAATAGCGAGGTCTTGAGAGCCGATGAGGGTGATTGAGATTATTATGGAGCAGCGCCGGAATGAAATCGGGAGGGGGGACGGGAGATCCCCGAGAAAACCCGCCAACCAGTGGCATCGTCCGGCACTATTCTGAAGTTACCCGGCTGGGATCGAACCCGGTTCGCCTAGATTGGAGGCGAGCAGGCTAACTGCTCAGTCACCGCGACCCCTATGGGCATAGATTTATTAATATCTGCTCTCTTATTAAAACTCCTATACCATTCTAGTTGGTGTTATTTCTCACACCACTAAGAAATTAGCATTCTATAAGAAATATGAGCTACAAATACATCGCGTGGCTGAAATAAACGGCTCCGTCACAATTTACGTAACAGAGCATGATATGCACTATCCACTAGAATCGCAAAAGTTATTAGTGCAATTGATGATAGCCACACCCTCTAATCAGTGGACCAATAACATACATATGTTGGCACAATTGGAGATTTCTATGTGAACAAGTAAAGTAAATAAAATAGCGGAAAGCAAACTGCAACAACCAATAAAATGTAATTGACTCNGATTTCTATGTGAACAAGTAAAGTAAATAAAATAGCGGAAAGCAAACTGCAACAACCAATAAAATGTAATTGACTCCACTGGTGCATACACGTGTTTCACATCTAGCTTGTTGGAAACAACAATGTCGCTACAATACTTTGCCGAGTGTTGAAAGTGTTGAGAGCGCAGACGTGAAAGAGCAGCTTGTACGGCAAACTCCAGTCACACACGCTAGCAAGACGGCTTCATTTGCCGGCAACATTTTCATTTGCCGAATCAAGCACAAGGTTCGTTACCAGAGCCTCGTGCTGCCAATCACGCCATTCCTTAATTACATATCTGTAACCAAGATCACCACATTCTTCCGTGTACGGCTTGAACAATAATATTATGACTTTGCGATATGTACACGTTTGTATGCGCCATCAATAGAGATGCACCCGATTTTNGATTTCTATGTGAACAAGTAAAGTAAATAAAATAGCGGAAAGCAAACTGCAACAACCAATAAAATGTAATTGACTCGACTGGTGCATATACGTGTTTCACATCTAGCTTGTTGGAAACAACAATGTCGGTACAAAACTTTGCCGAGTGTTGAAAGTGTTGAGAGCGCAGACGTGAAAGAGCAGCTTGTACGGCAAACTCCAGTCACACACGCTAGCAAGACGGCTTCATTTGCCGGCAACATTTTCATTTGCCGAATCAAGCACAAGGTTCGTTACCAGAGCCTCGTGCTGCCAATCACGCCATTCCTTAATTACATATCTGTAACCAAGATCGCCACATTCTTCCGTGTACAGCTTGAACAATAATATTATGACTTTGCGATATGTACACGTTTGTATGCGCCATCAATAGAGATGCACCCGATTTTCGCGAAAATAATTCACGACCAGTTGTATTTCATANTCGCGAAAATAATTCACGACCAGTTGTATTTCATAACTCTTTATTTCAGATCCCCTTTCTTGATTGGATAGTTTACGAGTTACGCGTCTTAAGTATCTGCTCGCCAATCACAGACACACACTACAGGAGTAACCTAATTCTGATTTGCCAGTCGCGTAATAACTTGTTTTGTCACAAAGACACGCGACTAATAAGCAAAATAAAACTCCTGAAATATCCGTAGTTTACTGACACCTAACATGCACGGAACTATTTTCGTGAAATTAGGATGTCCCTAGCCATTAAAACTTTCAGTCCACCATTAAAATGGATTGAACATTTGAAGTACAAAGTAACATCCTTTATTTCCCCAGTGGTGGCTTGTAAACAGAGAAATCTCGCTAAAATATTATTCTTGATATTTGCGCTAAAGAACAGTCACTCCTTCTCCCCTCCGCCAAATAAAAATAGTAAAACTTTCAGCTACTTTTCTGTCAAATTATGCTGGTCAAGACCAGGTACACATCATCTACGAGGGCAAATCAATAAATAAATTACACTTCTACGTTATGGCCATGTATGAAACCACCTATACATAGGCAACATGGCTATGACAACATACAATGTAAGTTCACTTTTCCACATAGTCCCCAAGAGACTGTAAACATTTCTCGGAACGGTCAACCAACTTTTCGATTCCGGATGCGTAGACATCTCCTCCAGCGCTATGTAACCACCCGGAGACAGCTGCTTTCACCTCCTCATCGTTTCGGAATCGTCGTCCACCGAGATCCTTTTTCAGCTTACCGAAAACATGAAAATCGCATGGCGCTAAGTCTGGACTGTATGGAGGATGTTGCCATACCTCCCACTTGAATCGCTGCAGCAGTTCGGACGTTTGGCGGGCCGTGTGAGGTGTTGCGTTATCGTGCAACAAAATCACACCGGCGCTCAATTTTCCCCGGCGCTTCTCTTTAATTGCTTTACGCAACCGGTTCAACGATGAGGAGGTGAAAGCAGCTGTCTCCGGGTGGTTACATAGCGCTGGAGGAGATGTCTACGCATCCGGAATCGAAAAGTTGGTTGACCGTTCCGAGAAATGTTTACAGTCTCTTGGGGACTATGTGGAAAAGTGAACTTACATTGTATGTTGTCATAGCCATGTTGCCTATGTATAGGTGGTTTCATACATGGCCATAACGTGGAAGTGTAACTTATTTATTAATTTTCCATCGTACAAACACAAATTAAAATAATTTCTGAAGTATTTTCGCACTATCTTTACACTTTCTAAATCAAACTTTTAAAAAATCACCCTATGCAAGACGTGTTTGAATTGTTTCCTTAATATGCAATGTATCACAAGCGTTTTATATTTCTATAAATGTCAAAATCTCTTATTTTGGTCAAAATACATTTTATTTTTATTTTATGGATACATTATAATATTTCATTTATAATTAATATGAATAAAAACAGTGATAAAATAGGTGTGCTGGTAATGCCTAGTTAGAAATAGTTCTAAAACTGAGTGCGCACAAATGCGGTGTATTGTTCTTTTTGGTGTAATTCCCTAGACAAAGGAAATAAAATATTTGTCTGCACGAGGCGGAGGAATAACCTGATAGTAGAACGTAAGAAGAATTTCAGAAAAGTTGGAAGTAACAACGAATAGACTATACGCCGTTAACTAAAAACATCACAACAGCCCATTTAAAACCTTCTTTCTGCCTACTGCGTATCATTTCTATAATTGTACAAACGAACGCTGTAAGTGCTGCCGGCATAATGTTTCTTCGCCAAGGATTTTGATGTAATACTATAACGTTCGAATTATTTGCAGGCACGGGCAACATAATATTAAGGGACTAAAAAATTTCGCAAATTAATTTTAAGACAAGCTAGACTTTAAACACGCGCACATCTCTTATGTTTCACACGACACGCCCAGGTGAACTCTTAGCCAATAACAGACCTGCAAGGGAACAAGCACCGAATGCCGTGCCACCTGGTCTGAGGTTAAACTGACTACACACTGAGGCAGCAGCCAATGAACAGAAAGCTGAGGCTCGACAGTACAGAATGCAGTGTAGTATAGCATACAGGTCGTTAAATTAGCCAAATTTTACTGTTCGCAACAATTGGTGCAGAGTCCTAAAGGGCATGCCGGATGAGCAGAGATCCAATGACACGTGTCAAGCTAACATATACTTTTACGGCACCTAGTCTCTCACAACATTATAACGCGAAGTAACACAATATATACTTATGAATAGAGATCCAGGAATTTCGCAGATACATTAGGCAACAAACTAGACTCCACAGTCATTTGTGTACTTGATCCTCAGTTGTTGATTGGCTGTTGCTTCAGTTTGACCAATGACCAGGTAGGACGGGAATCGGGCTTTG
Organism: Clitarchus hookeri; assembly: GCA_002778355.1. Lineage (NCBI taxonomy): Eukaryota > Metazoa > Arthropoda > Insecta > Phasmatodea > Phasmatidae > Clitarchus > Clitarchus hookeri. Next base: position 166,430 of record NQII01000521.1, on the reverse strand, counting down.
TTTTCCTTATTGGTCGAAAGTCGTCCGGGGCGTGTCTAACAAACTGTGATCCAATAGAAACGAAACTTCATGGTACATGAGGATACAGTTTAACTTGTCCTTAAATGAACTCGCGAAATTTCCGGGTCTCTACTTATGAAGCGATGCAGAAAATTGCGTTTTGCACAGATTTTTGCGGGACAGGTACCAGATGGTTTGTGCAGTTCAGTAGCGGCAGATAAGCTAGTGATAAACTTCAGCGAACCTCTTATCTACATCTCGTAATGGGCAAGGGAAATGTTACGTTCCAGGAATGTGTAAAACATTAGGGCAGGCACAGAGTACTTAAGTCTACAGATGTGAAACGTCATCTTCTACCACGAACTCCAGCCAGATAAATGCTGCGACGCCGTGCACTAATCAGTGCCTGGCAAGTTACTCGCCAGCCTGCAGTCCAGCCAATAGGAAGCGTTTCACAGCACACAGTAGCGAGTCAGACATAAGGCCCATCCCCTGAGCCTCGCTCAGCCAATCAGAGAATGGATACGCCAACATGGAAACAACAACCATCACACCGTTACATATCTCTGCAGTATATATTGTGTGGTCGGGAAGTGTAAACAGTTGAGTGATCGTCTAGACGTATGAGAAGCTGGTTGTGTAACGTTCATTTATTCTTGCTTTACTGTACTCCGTGCAAAATATTTTAGCGAAAAATCTGTTACTCTGAATAAACTTTATTAAAGGAAAAATAATAAAGCTAGTTTGTGTAAATAATTTTTGGCTAATAATTAAAGAGACTACGAATCCACGTTGTAAGAGTGGGTCAGGCTTGATTACACACACTCGAGCAAAAGTCACTTGTTCACTGGCTGCCACCACACACAGAACTTATTCTCCAGTTTGACTCGGCCACAGGGAATGAAGCTACCAGAGGGCTGAGTGTTTACTATTCAACATTTCTGAAGCATGCTGAAGTTGTACTTTCACGATATCCCTCCGCCTCATGCAAACGAAGCTTAACCGGGTCTAGGGAATCACACAAAAGCGACAACGCACTGCATTCGTGCGCACTCAGTTTAATAATATTTTGTATAAGAACCATTTCTTACTAGACATTACCAACACACTTTTTTCTCTCTGTTTTTACATATTGATTACAATTGGAATACTATAATTTATGTATAAAATGTAAGTAAAAGTTCAATTTGACAGAAAATAAGGCACTTTTATGTTAACAGAAGTATAAGAAGCCTGTGATACAGGACATATATAGGAAACAACCAAACACTTCATTCTTCTTGTGAGTTTTCAAAGCATTGATTCAAAAAGTGTGAAGAAACCGCGAATCGACAATAGCATATACTTGTATGCCATCTACCGTGGTAGCAAATTATATTCTAAGATGATAGGTTCTCTTCTGTTATCGGTTATTCTGAAGGTTGGAAAATGTAGCGAGTTATGTGGTGTGCAGTTAGACATTTTGAATACTCAAGCTTCAGAAATGTGTGCATTGGCTGGTTCTCCAGTGAGAAGCCAGTTTCCCTCCATACCAGGCAGTCAGGAATGTATCTTTGCAGGCTTGTTACTGTCTCATCTCCGTGAAACATCTATTCTGCTGTCACAGAGGGCCTTATTCATTGTCGTTTTTAGTCCGGACTAAGGAAAGATCATCCTCCGACCAAAATTTTTCGTTTTCAGAGAGCCATATTTTTGCTAGTCAAAGGATCATCTTTCTTTAGTACGGACTAACTTTTAGTTCTGTGTTGGGTTAGGACTAACGACGTATTAAAGTAAAAAAGAAACAGGGCGAATATAAAATAAGCCAGTTTTACTGATATTACATGCGAGTGAAAACTAGATAAAGTTTATGAAACACGAAAAATTCGTTTAAGGTCGATTCTGTTAATCTGTAAGCAAAAATAATACTGCTTCAATGAATGAAATGTCCCGTGAATAATATTTCAAAGGAATATAATCATAATACATCAGTGTTAAGCTATATCAGTGTATTTCTGTTTGTGTGTCAATCAAATGCTTTCTCTGAAAACAGATCCTTACCAGACGTTATATTAATACTTTCGAAGATAATTTTCATACAAATCCAATTTTGTAATATATAATGTAAAGTTTTATTTTGAAAACGTTTAATGGTAGCTCAATAGTATCATTGTGGGTTTATGTGCACAAAGGTGCGAGTTCGAGTCTGGTTTAGATACATTTTTAACTTTTAGATTAGCATTTTTAACTATTTTATGATATATTTTTGTAATGTGTTTAACATTAAAATACAAATGTATCATTACTGTAAAGACAGTATTTGCGTATAAATTGAAACCAGACCATACTACCAGTACATAGGGGTGTGATTCGAAAAATTAACAAATGAACATGGAATAATAATATTATTTTTACTGTATACAATATTTATTTCATTCTCCATCCTGCAGTATTACAGTATAGAGAGTCAAATGTACAAAAAATTTTCAAAGGAATTTTTTTTTTTTGCAATTATTTAAAAAAATATTAAAGGAAATAATTAATTTCGTTAACATGTACTTACCGTCTAAACTAATAATCACCTATTAAAAAATTAAACGAATAAGTGAGATTCTAACTTGTAGTTCACATTTACAAAGCAAAAACCTTATCTACTGCTCTACACATTCATACTTTTTTTTATTTAACACATTGAAATATAACTAACGCCTTTAAATCATAGATGAAATATTGAATAAGTAGCAATTGGCGGAAAACTTGATAATTAGGTAAAGGAACAATGTCTGTTTGAATTGATTGAAGCTACTTTTAATGTGTGTGTGTCATCTCAAATGTTACTTTCTATTAATATCATTTTTTAAATTTAAGACGAGAATCTGCAATGCGCATGCGCAGTATACGTGGCTACAATTTAATTCAATGATCCTTTGACTGAAGTTAGTCCCACTCTAGTCGGGGTTTATAAACGTGATATAGTTACAGACCTGAAAAATTCGTGAGTTCAACAACCTGCAGGCTGAACTCTACAGTCTTATGTACAAATATGCCGATGTCAACAGCACATTGGTTGTATGTATGATATCACAGTGGAAGGCGACGATTGGGCCTGCGTTCTCAAGGAGGTGTCAAACATCGTGTTGTCCAATGGCTGAAGTTATATAAACACATGTGTTTTGAATTCTAGCTTGTCCCAAAATGAATTAGCGAATTTTTCAGGTCTCCAGATATAGTTAGTCCACCCTTAGTCCGGATTAAACTCAGAAAAACTCCGAGGAAGATCATCTCTGGATCATACTTGGACGAAGATCTGACTATGAATAAGGCCCAGAGTCACGTGCNAGGCGACGATTGGGCCTGCGTTCTCAAGGAGGTGTCAAACATCGTGTTGTCCAATGGCTGAAGTTATATAAACACACGTGTTTTGAATTCTAGCTTGTCCCAAAATGAATTAGCGAATTTTTCAGGTCTCCAGATATAGTTAGTCCACCCTTAGTCCGGATTAAACTCAGACAAACTCCGAGGAAGATCATCTCTGGATCATACTTGGACGAAGATCTGACTATGAATAAGGCCCAGAGTCACGTGCACCAATCAGCGTATCCTTGTCTTAATCCATTCTGACCCAGTGTACACAGTTGAGTACATTACGCACGTGTAGGTAAACTTTTGTTTGTACTGCACACTGAGAAGTTCAATGACCAATGATCTTACCTGTGGGTAAATGAGTCGCAAACCGTCTTACTGGTCTAGGTCATATAACGGTCTATGTTCCGAACTATAGCCGAGCATATAGCCTACAGCTCATTGGCTGTGACAACGAAACAAGTGTTGTGTCGACTTAAGTACAGACGCATCATAAAATTTTTTGTTTGCAACACCTGAAACCGTGAATTAAAGTCTGAAAGGTTAGGATAGTGCAATTGTAGAAAGGCCTTTACTTACTCGCAATCCTCCAAGCCATGTATAATGAGCTTTCAATAGAATAACGGATGTAAGTTACACGTGCGCATATTTAAAGTCCTCCTCATAACGAAATGCATTCGCGAATTTTCTCCTGACCCTAACAACTCTGTTAGAGATGTTAGAGTTGTTAGATATGGTATAGTTGTTAGAATNTTCGCGAATTTTCTCCTGACCCTAACAACTCTGTTAGAGATGTTAGAGTTGTTAGATATGGTATAGTTGTTAGAATTATTAGAGATGTTAGAGTTGTTAGAGATGTTGGAGGCGAGTTGTTAAGCCGCAAAAGTAAATGCCTCTCTGTGCCACGTGCATTTCACTTCTGTATAATGATATATTCTGTGCTTGCACGTGATACAACCACCGCAGTTCTATCTGTGTATCACTAACCCAGAATGTTACAGGTAGCTTCCAGACAACTGCTCTACGATCATAAACGTTACATTAACACCTAGTACACTGAGCCACACTGTAACTCGGGCTACTCTAGAAAGGAGGATTTCTCTGCCAATGAAAAATAAATTCGAATGGCTGTAAATTTATAGTTTTTACGATGTTAAAATATTTTATAATATATCAACATTGAATATTGTAAAAAAAATTATAATTTTTAAATACTAACTGAGATAAATAATATAAATTATACATGGTATACTTATTTGGAAATATATTTGATTGGCAGGCTATAAACTCGGCACTCAGTTTGCTAACTGTTAGCCAATAATAATGTTGTTCAGTGTAGTAAGTGTGTAAAATGTGGTGTGAATCGATAGGATGATGGTGAGTGGGAAAGTAAAGACCAACACTAATGACGTTTCTATAATATGGGATATAAGAGAAACAATTCTAGCGTTTCTTGGATGAATGACAGTAAATGTTTACAAAGTGCAAAGTATTGAGTGCACGTGCTTGAACTGAATTATAACCTGCGGTCAAATTAATTACTAAAATTCACTGTCTTTTAAGAACCGGCAATTTTTTNGTGCTTGAACTGAATTATAACCTGCGGTCAAATTAATTACTAAAATTCACTGTCTTTTAAGAACCGGCAATTTTTTCTTACGATACATTCAGGTACTGTAATTTTAAAATTAACTTTTCTTGAAACGTGTGTCCTGGTGTTGAATANTTTTTTCTTACGATACATTCAGGTACTGTAATTTTAAAATTAACTTTTCTTGAAACGTGTGTCCTGGTGTTGAATATGTCGCAAACAAAAATTAAATAGCAATAAAAAATCGTGACTTCGATAATTAGCGTAATGTAAGAGATTACTGCCGAATTTCCTTAATGAAACCAAGTTGAAAATTGTAATGAGTAGTGAGATACAGCAGTTAACTATCTAGTTTTTAACGACGGCTTCATTTTCTATAAGTGTGCAGCAAATCGAAAGAGTAAATTATAGTTATCCCTCTTATTTAATCGAGATAAAATCACCAACCAATTACGGGTCTCGCTAAGGCGAAGATTGAGAATATTTTGACGGTTACCAAACACGGAACTACCATTTAGCGACTATAAATTTTCATGATGTTAGTTTATAATAATTTTCCCGTTCGTATTGGTTAGAAAAGACAATAACTTATACCGCGTCACGAGTTTCAAGTTCAACCGTCAAGAGAACAGATTTGTGACACCAGATCTGAAATATGCTTTACCACTTGAGTGTCGCGTTTATGGTATAACTATTAAGCATTTGGATTAACTGCCGAATCAGCCATGCCTGCTTAGAAAAACTCCCTATTAAAACTACTGACAGGCTGGACATTATTGCGTTATGGTTTAGTATTTTCCAGATGTAATTTCAGTTCTCTATGCTAAGCAGTAAGAGTAGATAAAAAATACCGTTGCCAGTAGACGTTGTACAGTAGATCTTTGCAGTACTTAACACCTTTATTCCTTTCACACACGCGTCAATTTGTAGTTTGACAATAAGAAATTTTGGAATTGAGTTCGACTTCATCAGGCACAATGATTTTTTCGTTATTGAAACTTATTAGTAGGGAGGTGACATTTTCTGATTCATTTAAGGACAAACTATAATTCAAGTACACGTGCATTTTTAATACGTTTGATTTTGGCCCGAGACTCATTTGATACTATAGTGCAGTCATTGTTACTTCCAAATTTTCTGAAGCTCTTCTGAAGTTCTGTTTCCAGAATATTCCTCCGCCTTATGCAAATAAAGCGTAACCAAGTCTAGAAAATTACACCAAAGGGACAGCGCACCGCATTCGTGTGCACTAAGTGTAATAATATTTTACACAAGAACTATTTCTTACTAGGCATTACCGACATACTTATTTTCTCCCTGTTTGAATTGTATTAATTATAAATGAAATATTATAATTTATAGAGAAAATATAAGCAAAAGTTTTAATTTATCCAAAAATAATGTATTTTTATGTTAACACAAGTATAAAACGCTTGCCATTCTCGATATATTGAGGAAACAACCTAACGCGTAATACATGGGCTGTTTATTCAATGGTTCGATCCAAAAAGTGGGAAGAAACCGCAAATAGGCTATACTGGATTATTCTGAATAAATAATGAACATACAACACAATAAAGGCAACAAGTACACGGAATACTTAAGAATACAAGACTGGAAACAGCAGCTTATAAAGTGAACTCCAGCAGCACTTGCCAACAAAATGGCCTCACTGGCCAGCAACATGTCGCAACGCCGTCTGCCAATCAAAGCCTGGTAACTAACTTGCCGACCGGCAACGCAGTCAATACGTAGAGACGTGAAGAATTCGTGAGTTCACTGATGTTCAGGCTAGACTACCCAGCCTTATGTACATTCATTCAGATATCAACTGCTCATTGAAAACTTGCTGCAGTGTACGTCGATGATTGAGCCTGCATGTTGACGCTTGCTTATTATTGGCGCAATGTTCCCTAAGAGGTGTTTCAACTAACTCGTGGGACAATTACAAAACCAACAGAAGTGTACCGGTTCTTGAATCCTAACTTTTCCCAAAAATTAGTCACCGCGGTGGCTGAGCGATTAGCCTGCTCGCCTCCCACCAAGGCGAACCGTGTTCAATCCCCGGCCGGGTCACTCCCGGGTTTCCGCAAGTGGGAATCGTGCCATACGATACCGCTGGTCGGCGGGTTTTCTCGGGGATCTCCCGTTTCCCCCGCCATTTCCTTCCGGCGCTGCTCCATACTCACCTCTATCACCCTCATCGGCTCTCAAGACGTAGATGTTAAGAGCCACCCAAATCTCTTCACTTCACTTGTCCCAAAAATTAATCAGAATTTTTCAAGTTTCTACTATAGTAGCGCCGCTGTAACTGAGGACTTGGGAGCTCCGCCAATGTCGGGCCACTTCTCCCCGGGAAAGGAAACAATTGGACGACGGTGGTACGGCAGGTGGGAGGGAGTGCCTGCAGATTCGTCTGCCCGCCTGCCGGCTACCTGTGGTTCGTGCTTCGCAAGTCGTTCTACCTCTCTTTTTCACTTAGGTAGGCGGAGCCATGTCAGTTATTAGGCCGGCGAGACTATAATACCATATAGTGGATAAGTACACAGAGACGAAATGGCAGAGCGGTTCCTTTGATGTAAGCGTACCCATTCTCTGAGTGACTGCGTGACACTGGGAATGGGCCTTGTGTCTGATTGGCTACTGCACGCTGCGAAAGGTTCCCCATTGGCTGGGCTGCAGGCTGGCTAGTAGGTTACCAGGCGCCGATTGGTGAACAACGTCCCAACATTTTTCTGACAAGTGACGCCATTTTCCTGGCGTGTGCGGCTAGGGTTTGCGGTGTAACAGGCTGTTTCACCTCTGTATTATTAATTACTCTGTGCCAATACGGAATCTTCCGCAGCATGCAGTACCCAATAAGACATTTCCAGAATTATCACATGTCCAATCAGCGAATATGTACACTTATTATCAAATGAACCATAATTCAATTTCGCGTTTGTCAACTTCCCTGTACTATGCTGAAGTTCCGTGGTACTTTCAAATTGTTTGCTCTGATATAGCCAATATAACGTTTGTAGCTACCGACATTTTAATATTGAAAGCTCTCTGGAATACGTTTCATACGGTTGCTCTTCATATAAAATGAATTGCGTAATTTAGCATGCTAGAGGCTGCTAACAGCCGCGGCCTCGGAGAAAGCGCAGCTGTAAGTATTTAATGAAAATCTGGAAGAATTTCCTGGAGGGATAGGAGCTATAGGGGGAGAGAGCGCTGTAGCGCCGGTCTGAGATTGATAAACCCGGNCTGGAAGAATTTCCTGGAGGGATAGGAGCTATAGGGGGAGAGAGCGCTGTAGCGCCGGTCTGAGATTGATAAACCCGGGCCCGCCATGAATTCCCAGCTACAAGAGCTGTCGCTCTGTAAGTCTGACGGCGCCATACGACTCTTCAACACTCGGGANCCAATGGATAAAAAATTACCTTTCTGCTGCTCGTTTTTGCAGCTGGGGTTATCGGTGCTTTTTTGAGGGAAATACGGGTAAATCTTGAGAGAAAAAGGGGAAATTTTTGAGGGGAAAATGGCCGCGGGGGGATCGGAATGACAGAGCATGAACAGTTCCGAGCTCCTACGCCAGACGCCGATGCCCCCGACTCCACATTTTTCTACTACTGTGATCTGCTCTTGTAAATGATCTGTCTAAAGTCAGCCCTAAATATTTAGCAGATTTAAAATTTGGAATATTAGTATTAGAGATTTTTAGTTCCCTGTGAGGCCGAGTGCGTTGTTTTTTAAATAATTCAATTGGTTTATTTCGCAGCATTTATTTTAATTCGCTAGTGAGTAAACAATTGTTCTAAAGCGGTGAGCTGTTTTTACGCGGCTACTAGGGCATATTTTAAGTTAGATGATTGTTTAATTATAGCCGTGTCGTTTGCGTACATTTTTGCATAAGCATCATGTTGCAGAATAGGTGAAATCATCGCCAGTGCTGTGAAAGTCTAGAAGCTAGCACCAATACGTGCATCGCCTTTATCGGGGCAATGCTATTGGTTGCTGCTGATGCGTCAAATATTTTATAATTGGTCGCATCTTGTGCCAAAGCATCACTGAAACCTTTNTGCTATTGGTTGCTGCTGATGCGTCAAATATTTTATAATTGGTCGCATCTTGTGCCAAAGCATCACTGAAACCTTTCTATGGGTTCCAAAGTGTTATTTGTAATAAGAGATTCGTAAGTACTTTTCGCTGCTAAAATGTCTGGTTTGGCAACACCTGAAACTAAAAATTAATGTGTACGTTAAGGGCTGACAGAGGAAAGCACTCACGTCACGGCGTTACAACGAGAGTCAGGAGGTGATTGTCAAGGTCGGTATATGATGCAATACGTGTGTGTGAAGAGCATNTGACCACGCACGGAGCTTGCGTCAGCGCGCACTCCGAGGATGAGTTAATGGATATGTTATGTTTAAGATTTTAACTAAACCCATTAATGTAATGTATTTATATGGGGATGTCAGTGTACAGTATTGATGCAGCCTTGGGTTGAAATCTGTGCTAAGATGTTAAGATAATCGCGGTTTATTATATGTTCATGGCTCTAGTGAGTCATATTCAGGATTGATCGAAGGATTGGGATTGATCTAAGAATTGGCGTGGGTTGCTGTGAATTGCGGAGGAGGATTGCGAAGGATTGCTGGGGATCGGTGTGGATTGATGTGTATTGGCGTGTTGATTGGTGTGTTGTTTGGTGTGTGGATTTGTGCGTATCGGATTGCGGAGCGGCTTGCGGTGCTGATTGTGGTGTGAGCGGTTCTGATTGTGCGGTGCTGATTGATGGAAAGATTGCGAGATTGACCGAAAGATAAAATTTTTTATTTAGTTCTAGGTTAGTTAAGGTCATAGGCATGGGGTCAAGGTCACATATGTGAGGTCAAGATTAAGGTTACCCAGATCTAACATGTTGGCCGGAGTCATCAGTGTCCACTAGGTGTTGAAAATGTAAACAAATTACGCACGAAAAAACCAATATGGCGGAGGGAGTGCATTCGACAGAATTAGCACAGGTGAGGGGAAGAGGAGGGGAATGTTAATACAATGTGATTGATTGGAGGAGGTCAGTTGTCTGATGGACGTGATTCTGTGGGGGACCTCAGGAAACGTAAGTTTTTAAAAATTATTTCTAATAATATTTTTTATTAATTTATTATAATTGTTATATAATTTGTAAATGAATTTTTTATAAAATTTTAAGAATTTTTCGACATTTTTGATAATTTTTGGGTTTAAGGTCAAATGTCACTCAAGGTCAATGGGTCTAAGGTCAAAAAACCAGGCCAAGGTTACCGAAATTGAACATTGTGGTTGTGTGACGTAATAACATGGCAACCGGTTGGCGCCTCGGCCGCTTTCCTGAGTCCCCTCTATGCCCAAACATTCAACATTTTATTTTCTTAATAGTTTTTTAATACATTTTTATAAATTTCAATACATCTTTTGATATGATTTATTAACCTTTTTTAGGAATTTTTGGGATGTTTGGCAGTTTCCAAGATTAAAGGTCATCAGGTCAAGGCCAAAGGTTAAGGTCACCTGGATCCAATATGATGGTTGGGTGCTGTTACAACACGGCAGTCAGTCGTTTTCGGCTCTGGACCCTGAACCTTGTGTATAGATTTGGCATACTCCATGACTATAAAACCTCTATGGCCGCCACTGCTCTCTCCTCGAAAATGATCCCCCAAATCCTTCCAATGGATCGAAAGGTGCCTTTCAGAGGATAGTTTTTGCAAC
>NQII01000521.1:123796-154025 GCA_002778355.1 Clitarchus hookeri | reverse complement strand
AAAGTTATTTTCCTACGGTTTTATTCAAAAAGTGTTGAAGATAACGTGAATAGACGATATGCTATAGATTAGACACACCTATTATCGTCTTGTGCGCAAGTACCGAGCAGTGACCTACACCAAAAGAACACAACTGTCAAGGTCACATTGTCAACACTGACTATCGTGCTTGTGGTGTGTATATTAATTTTCAAAATATAAGACATTTAGTATGAATACATTTATTCTGCCCATTTGAATTTAATCTCATTTGCATTAAAAATTGGTTAGAGGAAATATACACTCATCCCAAAGCACTTGTTCCCATAACCAGTATTAACTTCAAATCCTGTCCACGTCATTTTTGATAGTTGTATTGGCAAAGGAAGAAACCAATTCTGGGGACACGGAGAGTGGTTTCTGTGCAGCTAGAACGAGTAATCTACCCCACATCCACCTGCACGCCTCTTTCGTAAGTGGGAATCGAGCTGGATGATGCCGCTGCTCGGCAGGTTTTCTCGGGGATCTCCCTTTCCCCCACCTTTGCATTCCGGCGCTGCTCCATTAACACCTCATTTCAACCTCACCGGCTCTCAAAACCTCGTTGTTGAGAGCCGCCCAAATCTCTCCACTCCACTCCACTCTACACACCTCACTCCACCATCTCACGGTCAGTGGACGTTACAAAATATGCGGAGACGTACATAGAACTGCGGAAATTTGGCCAAGGTAGACGGTTGAAGAGCACCATTTATGTTGGTCCCGCTGTCCCTCACATAACTAAAGGGACATGCAGTAAAATGAAGAGATTTGGGCGGCTCTTAACACCGAGGTCTTGGGAGCCGATGAGGGTGAAGCGAGGTGAGTATGGAGCAGCGCCGGAATGCAAGGGTAGGGGAAATGGGATATCCCTGAGAAAACCCGCCGACCAGCGGCATCGTTCCGCACGATTCCCACATGTGAAAATCCGGGAGCGACCCCGGATTCTTTTCGATGAAACGATGCGAGTAAATATAATTCAGAAAATGTATTTAGAATCGTTTTAATAAAACCTAGTAATTTTAATGCTGATCTACACAAAGTGCTGGATCTCTAGAGGGGGGATAGGTAACTAACTACCTTTTTTTTTGAAGCCCACAATGACTTCACTACCACCTAACCTGGATGCACTTCTCACATCGATTATTTTTATTTTACGAAAGATTGTGTGTCTAACTGTGGCAGCAAACAAAAAAAAACGGATTGTTATTCTCTATAGTTTGTGGCCATTGTCGTTGTCAACCGCGGATCGCCGTCTCTCCTGATGCTGACGATTCTCTTGATGTAAATAAAGAATAAACAGAAAACGATTAAATGTACGCCTTCGATACAATCCCAAGTACTTCGCGAATTTGTTCTTTGACGTGGTCGACTTCAAACATTTGTTTTTTATTTCTCCTACTGTTGTTATTGAAAGGCAGTTGTTAAGACACGCCCTGTTTGACTGTGAGCCAGTAACAAGTAGGGACGCCCGGATTTTGCGAAAGATATCCACGCATGTTAGATTCCAATAACCTATGGGCAGAGACCTGAAAAATTCGCGAGTTCAATGACCTGTAGGCTATACTCTATTTTCGTATGCAAAATCATGCAGATATCATTGTTCATTGGTTGCTTGTTGTATTAGCGGAAGACGGTGATTCGGTCTGAATTTTACTGTGTATTTATTATAGGTTCAGAGTTGTCCAGGAGGTGTAATTTAACTGGTAGACCAATAGCATTAACAATACAAACGTACGGGGTTTTGAATTCTAGCTTGTCCCAAAATGAAAACGCGAATTTTTCAGGTCTTTACCTATGGGTATATCACCAGTTTACTTTTACTTATGGGTCGCGTGTATTTGTGAGAAAACGTTTTCTTACACGGTTGGCCAATCAGAATTAGGCTGCTCTTATAGTGCGCGTCTGTGATACGTAAATCATCCAATCAAGAACGTGGATCTCAACTTAAGGTGTTATGAAATACGACTGCACATTAAATCTTTTCGTGAAAATCGGGAGTCCCTAGTAACAAGCAGGAAGCAGTACTGTGCGCGAGCGTTGTACAGTGCTGTACAAAGTCATCACTTGATAGCAGCAACAAATAAGCAAACGTTAGTGTCTGGAGTGTAGAGATGACTGTCAAGTCTAACCTGCCGCCACATCAATCCGCGAAATACTCGGGGGGCTCTACACATCGATAATTTAACCCTTTCAGTCCTGAATTCATTTACGAGCGCGAGTGTTGTAGCCGTTACAATTTTTTAAGTGCGCTGTACTTGTGCGAAGCGTGCTTCTCGCAAGCAGTGAACTACATGCTCGTTATGTCGACACTGACCATTCACAAGGAAGATGCTCGCAACACCGCCAATGATTATCTGTTGTGTACAGTGCCGGCAATAAATATCCTTCCTGTGCAACATGTCATCGCTCGCGGACACGACGACTGGACGTGTTAATCCTCACATTTCCACATTAACCCCTTCATTCACTGTCCATGATCGTGGACACGTTGCACTTGAAGGGTTTTTATGAGCGGTGCTGTACGCATCAAGGCATCACTGACGAGTCTTCCTCGTGTCTAATCTGGTTTGTTGCGTTTCCTGCACCTCTTTGACATGAATGGTTAGTGCCAGATCATCGAGCACGCANTCGTGTCTAATCTGGTTTGTTGCGTTTCCTGCACCTCTTTGACATGAATGGTTAGTGCCAGATCATCGAGCACGCAGCATTTTGTTCTCTAGTTGCTAGACAAGAGCTGAACACAGTTACGTGATTGCAACACGCAGAACTCGGAGATTACNAGCATTTTGTTCTCTAGTTGCTAGACAAGAGCTGAACACAGTTACGTGATTGCAACACGCAGAACTCGGAGATTACTGTGTGACCGAACGGGTTAGTTTATGGTCTCCTGTGCTACAAACAAGAAATTTTGTGAAGTGTGTTGTACTTAAGCTGACGAAAAACTTGTTTCCTTAACAAAATCAATAAGCTGTAAGCTTTGTGTTCGGTGATCAGTGATATGAACGAGTCATAACGTAGATCAGCAACGCGGTTTAGGAATCAATTACCTACAGGGAAGATCATCGGGCAATGAGCCTTTCAGTGTACAGTACCGGTCAAATATAAGCTTTCTGTGCAACATGCTGACAATTGTCTACACTGGGCATGAACGTGTTAAAGGCGCTGGTTACCAAAAACTGTATTATTTTTTTACTGGCCAACACCGCATTGAAGGACAAAATACAGCCCATTCGCGGTTACTTCCGACTTTTCTAAAGTCCTGCTGAAGTACTAGCAGGGCATTCCTCCACCTCGTCCAAAGCTTCGGAGAATAACAGTAAAGAGACAGCGCATCGCATTCGTGCGCGCTCAGTGTAGTAATACTTTGCATGAGAACTATTTATTGTGATCGTTNTAAAGAGACAGCGCATCGCATTCGTGCGCGCTCAGTGTAGTAATACTTTGCATGAGAACTATTTATTGTGATCGTTGAATGAATATTGCAATGGGAGTGAATGACTGGAGGAAGATTTTTGGACATTCACCATTGCGATACAGATGCATGTAATGGAAAAACAAGACTGAGCACGAAAAAACACTTAAAAAGACAAGTAACCTATGGACGAGAAAATAAATATGCATAACAACACTGGAAAATTTCNATATATATATATAAACACGACCAAAAGATAACAACACAGGTTAGCAACCTGTTTGAAAAATAGGATAACACTGACAAAATATGTAGGAACGATTTCTTATTATGCATTACCAACACACCTAATTTATCTCTGTTTTATTTATATTAATTTAAAATTTAAAATTTTAATTAATATGTTAAATACAAATATAAGTACAACTGAACCGAAAAAGTTACATTTGTATTAAAAGAAGTATAAAGCTCTTGTGATAAATGACATATTTAGTAAATAACCAAACACGATTTTTCAAAGGTTTGATTCTAACAAATGCGAAGAAACCGCGAACAGACTATAGCTAAGTACATAGAAAGTGAAGTGGCGTGGCGCTTGCTTTAATGTGAGCGTGCTGTTTGCTGATTGGCCTCGCAAGGTTCTGGCCATGGGGGTTGTGTCTGACTGACTACAGCGTGTCGAGGAAGAGTCCCTATTGGCTGGGCGGTGGGCTGGCAAGTTAGTCTTCAGGCGCTGATTGACCAACAACGTTCAGCCATATTGTTAGCCAGTGAGTCCAGTTTNTGGGCTGGCAAGTTAGTCTTCAGGCGCTGATTGACCAACAACGTTCAGCCATATTGTTAGCCAGTGAGTCCAGTTTACTGGCGTGCTTTTTTTCTGTTTTACTTCTGTACTCGGAAATATTGGATGAGTTGGGTTACATTTTCAACTAAATCGTGGTTTATCAGCCATGCTCTAAGAGGATACTTAAGCCTGTAACAACCTGTGTGCGAGTCGATTTTGGGGCAATGCCACGGAATTAACACAGTTTTTTTGACTGGCTCATGTAACAAAAATTATTTCCTAGCCAGGCAAAGTGATCCCTCCCCTCCTCCCTTTCCAAAACTCGAACATTAATAATCCATGATAAAATTAAATAATGTGGTTTCTTTAATTTTTCTTCTATCCTGGATAAGTTGTGTTGTNAACATTAATAATCCATGATAAAATTAAATAATGTGGTTTCTTTAATTTTTCTTCTATCCTGGATAAGTTGTGTTGTTATCATAGTTGATTACCTCACATTGCCTACAACAATTTCTACTGAAAAAAGTCTGTCGTTAATCATTGGGTTTGTATAGTTGGCTGCAGATATTTTAATATACTCTATCTGCAGTATAATTACTGTAGGTACCATATATAACTTATATGTAGGGACTGAAAAATTTCGCGGATTACTTTTAGGACAAGCAAGACTTTAAACACACGTGTGTTTATGTTACGTTTGCAATTGGATTTGAGTTGAGNAACATTAATAATCCATGATAAAATTAAATAATGTGGTTTCTTTAATTTTTCTTCTATCCTGGATAAGTTGTGTTGTCATCATAGTTGATTACCTCACATTGCCTACAACAGTTTCTACTGAAAAAAGTCTGTCGTTAATCATTGGGTTTGTATAGTTGGCTGCAGATATTTTAATATACTCTATCTGCAGTATAATTACTGTAGGTACCATATATAACTTATATGTAGGGACTGAAAAATTTCGTGGATTACTTTTAGGACAAGCAAGACTTTAAACACACGTGTGTTTATGTTACGTTTGCAATTGGATTTGAGTTGAGNTGGATTACTTTTAGGACAAGCAAGACTTTAAACACACGTGTGTTTATGTTACGTTTGCAATTGGATTTGAGTTGAGTTAAGAGATTTGGGCGGCTCTTAACTAGGTTTTGTGACGCGATTTTGCAATTGAATCACAGTTTATTTGTATAGATGATGGTTTATCGCGGGAAAAGTTGACTGTTTGCTGGGATTTAACGTACTGTACAAATTTCCGACAGCTTTCTTTCCTTATTGGCTGTCATTAATGTATGAAGCTACTTACTACCCCATTTCACTGGGCCAATGAGGATTCTGATACTATAAGGCAAAACGTTCGTCATTGCTATGCAAACACATAGCGGAGTCGAAACCTTGTTCATCCAATCATAAATTAATAATCTAGCTAGAGTGTTATCGAATATATGACGGCTCAACAAATTTTCGCAATTTTTCATTATCTCTATTTAATAAATACGGCCAGGTGAACTCTGAGCCAATAAAAGACTTACAAGTAAACAAGTAAAGAATTCCGTGCCACCTGGTCACCTGCTACACACCGGGGGAGCACCCAGTGTACATAAAGCTGAGATCTAAAATACATAGGACTGTGCAGTCTATCCTGCATGGCACTGAACCCGCCAGATACTTTTTTGTCATTACGAAAACACTAATAACATTGGACACTGAAAATTTTGTTAGAGTAAGTAGTATGATTATGTTCCTTCTGAGCCAATGTATTCTAAATAGGAGTTAGGCTCAGTGCTGCGGCTGTAGCTGTGATTGGGGCTCACTTAATGATGGTCGCTTCTTCGGCTTGACTCAGGGGGTGCTCGAAAGCCAGCGAATAAGGAATGACGTTCGTACCCAAAGGTGCTCAGCCGTTATGCCCATTAATTCTTCACTAATATNGAAAGCCAGCGAATAAGGAATGACGTTCGTACCCAAAGGTGCTCAGCCGTTATGCCCATTAATTCTTCACTAATATGTTTTATTCTGGTAGTCATATTGGTTTTATACGTATAAAGCATGTCAAATCGTATATCTGCATTTATTATCTGCTTTAAAAATTAATTTTTAATTATAAATTATTTATGAATTTTTNCATGTCAAATCGTATATCTGCATTTATTATCTGCTTTAAAAATTAATTTTTAATTATAAATTATTTATGAATTTTTTTATATTGCAGAAACATGAAGAAGTATCTCATTAAGCAATTTATTAAGGCTATGCATGGCTTAGTGTCCTGAGTTCGAAGCCGTTATATATCTAATATAAATATAAATTCGTTATATATCGAATATAAGTTCGTTATATCTAATATATAAAATTATCCCGTCACAGTGTTAGTCACTGAACTCCTCCGAAACGGCTGGACCGATTTTTATGAAATTTTTTATGTATACTCGGTAGGTCTGAGAATAGATTTATATCTATTTTTTACACCCCTAAGTAATAAGGGTGGCCACCCCCAAACAATTTTTTTTTATTGTTTGAACAAAATTTTTATTTTTTATTTTTTTATGATGTGGCATCAAAAAATACATACCCTCCTAAATTTTCACCCTTCTACCACCAACCCTTATTTTTTTATAGCGATATTAGTAATTTAATAAATTTTACCCTAGGTCGATAACTGATCAATTATCATCGATCATTTATCGATCTAGGTTACAATTTATTCCCACCAGGTGTCTCCCAGTGACACAGCACGGAGTAGCCGGTCTCCACTTTCTCTCACACAATAACCTTTCTCTTATTCATTTGTGCTCAGATCGTAGTAGTGACGTGTTTACAATTATATTTTCAATAATTAAGTGTACTTCTTAATTAACTTTATTATTGATCGCAAAGCTGTAATTGTTTGTATTTCCATTTTATTAATATTTATTAAATTATCTAATATATAAGTGTAGTTCTCACGTTCAGTTATTTAATTAATTTTATATAACCTCAACAGTACTCAACATGTGTCACGAGCAAATAGAAATACTTTTTATGGCAAAACAACGTTTGTCGGGTCAGCTAGTAATAATATAAATTTTTTCTCAGTTTTAGAAAAAAAAAAAGAGATTCTTTTTAGTGATAGGAAAATGTTTATATAGAGCGCTGGTGCAACCTTAGTTGACGTTCAGGCATCGAGAAGTTAACATTGATTTGGAAGCATTCTCTCGCCAATCAGTAGACCTTCTTATTCACAATTCATATTTAATATGAATTGTGAATAAGAAGGTCTGCCTTTCACCTCATCGAATACGGAGCCTCGACCTTCTTCATCCTGTCTGATTTCCAACTGTGTCTATTCTGCGATCGAGTTTTTACCTTCGGTCAAAATGCTCGTCGATGTGAAAGAATCACCTGTACGAAGAGTCCTTTTTGAATGAGGAAGAATTACTATAATGGCCACACACAGTTTATGCAAGGTGATACATTGAAGAATCACATCAAGAACTGTAACTATTCTTCTTTTGAGAGCCAGAAAGTGATGCAGTTTATACCCACTACTACAATGGTGAGTACTGATTCCACGGACGATTATGACGGGACAGTTAATGCTAAAGATGGGATGAGTGCAGTAGAGTCGGTTTGTGTGGAATGTACACCTGCAAGATGTTCGTGTGAAATCGGCGAACTTCAGAATAAACTATTGTCGGCTCTAAATACTGATGACCATAAAACTCATGTTACAAAGAAAAGCAAATTTAATATAAAGGATGAAACATGAAGTGAATACTATCATGAAGACAGCATAGATGAAAATGAGCATGAAGACAGTGATAATGTTGAAGACGATGATGACGATTTTCTCTATGCACTGACACGCCTCTCCAACAAATTTGCTGCAATGAGCGAGACGAAGAAGGCAGGAGACGCCGAGAATACTGGCTACCTATTTCCCAAAGACCCGAATGAACTTGTTGATAGATTCAGATATTCTATTGAACTTCAAAATGGTGGTATATCATGCATATTATTAACGAGATATATTCAATCATTAGTAAACTGAAGGATCGGGGGTATGTCGCATGATGAGATGAACTGCATTCTTTTGAAATTGTAACTATTAAATCATAATAAATAATTATTATAAGATAATTGTTTTTTTCTTGTTTTTTTGTGTCGTATTTTTTCCCCTCACAACTTAAAAATGGTAGTATGAGCACTCGAATATTAATGGAAAGATCTGCATTTAGAATAAAACTAAAGACTTTAGNCAACTTAAAAATGGTAGTATGAGCACTCGAATATTAATGGAAAGATCTGCATTTAGAATAAAACTAAAGACTTTAGTATGACAATGCATGGATAGTTGACTGCACACAAAATATGAATTCTGATGGAATGCATAAATTTGGAAATAGTTGGTGAACTAATGTAAATTCTTTACATATGGGTGGGGGACAAACCGAAGGATTTATCGAAGGATCGATCGAAGGATTGGGAATGATCGGAGGATTTAAATTGATCGAAGGATTTGGATTGACCTAAGGATTGGGATTGCTAAGGATTGGGATTNGGGAATGATCGGAGGATTTAAATTGATCGAAGGATTTGGATTGACCTAAGGATTGGGATTGCTAAGGATTGGGATTACTAAGGATTGGGATTGATCCGAGGATAGGGACTGATCGAAGGANCCTAAGGATTGGGATTGCTAAGGATTGGGATTACTAAGGATTGGGATTGATCCGAGGATAGGGACTGATCGAAGGATTTATATTGATCAGATGATTGGGATTTATCTAAGGATTGGTGTTTATCGAAGGATTGTGGAGCATATTGAGTATATTGTTGCTCATGTGGAGCAGACTGATGGAAAAATTGCGAGATTGATAGAAAGATGGAGAACGATTGCTGGGAAGATTGCGAAAGAAGAATGGAATTATTGCGAAAGATTGATGGTAAGATTGCTGAGGATTGGTGAGGATTGGTTGCGGATTGGCGAGGATTGTGAAATATTGATGGAAATATTAGAAGATTAATGGATTGATCCAAATATCGATAAAATGGTTGGACGATTGATGGATTGATGGTCAAGAAGAGCACGAAAGTTGAGAATGTTAATACCCTTGTACATTCCAAGTCTCCAGGGCCTGAAAGTTTTGGCATTTAAATTAGCACCAATCAAGCCTATAAAAGTGTTGGTATATATTCTGATCCATACCATGATTATAACAAACTTGTGCATGTTGTCTCTATTAGTATGATGGGCTTGGTTTATNTGGTATATATTCTGATCCATACCATGATTATAACAAACTTGTGCATGTTGTCTCTATTAGTATGATGGGCTTGGTTTATTCATGCATACATACATTAAAAAAATTTGAGTAGCATACTTATAACTAGAAAAAACAGTCGAATCTTTGAATAATTGGCAGATTCTGGCATCATGTTTTAGTCAGTCTTCAAGATAGGTGCCTGGAAATATAGTAATTGAATGAGATACTTCTGCATGTTTCTGCAATATAAAAAATTAATTAATAATTTATAATTAAAAATTAATTTTTAAAGCAGATAATATATGCAAATATACGATTTGACATACTTCATGCGTATAAAACCAATATGACTAGCAGAATCAAACATATTCTTGAAGAATTAGTGGACATAACTGCCAAGCACCTTTGGGTACTAACGTCATTCCTGATTCGCTGGCTTCCGAGCACCCCCTGAGTCAAGCCGAAGAAGCGATCATCATTAAGTGAGCCCCAATTGCAGCCACAGCCGCAGCACCGAGCCTAACTCCCATTAAAAAAAAACATTGGTCCAGAAGGAACATAATCATACTACTAGAGTAGAATGCCAATATATAACCTTCCTGTGCTACACGTAGTCCATGTTATGTGTCCATAAATATTAACACTGGCAAGACGATGCCAGTATGCCACACGGACAATAATTGAATACCATTCCTTCGGCTTTGAAATTTTATACTCATATGACCACTTTTATTCTTAAGTCTGGTAAGCAAGAAGCATTAAATGAAGAAAAATCATCTCTCAGAAATACCGCAGGGCTGAAAAATTCTGCTCGCCCATAAAATATGCGAATGAGCTAAACAAACTCATAAAGACAATTTTTCATGTTCATTATTGCCATAAGTGGACGTGAATATGGTTGCATCCTTGAGCCAACAACCATTCATCGGTACATCTGATCAGCTCACTCTGGACAAGTGGACCAAATACATGGTAGAAGCAGTAAGCAACGGCCAATGAAATGTTCAGCTCTTCACAAACACATATAGATATTTCGTGTCTAGCTTGTTGCATGCGATAATTCCGCTACGCAACTTCGCCTAGTGTTGAAAGTCTTAAATGGGTTTACGACGGACCAACTTCACACGTGATAGAGAAGACCCATAGTTTGTAGTCCACACTGCTACACGAACATGATGTGGACTCACGAGGCCCAGACTTGTCAGTCAACTAGCTCGTGTATTCGCCGATTGTCGCCGTTTGTTCGGGACCCATCTCGTCCTTAGTCTAGTGAAATTTATTCACAAACTGGTTTGTCCGGCCTCAACACGTCTTCGGCTCTGCTCGCTGTCGGCTCATTTTCCTCAACAGAAATTTACGAGCGCGAGAATTTCCATGATAATTATCTTTAAAATGTGGTAATTATTTCGGAATTAACGGTGCCATTAAACGCGCACGACCGGCGGTAAGTGCATGTTAATAAGCACCGCGGCATCGTGACGTCAGCTGCCGAGTATGGAAACACGTAATTTGTGAGCCCGGGCTGGTTCCATACTGGGCTCCTGCAAGGCTGCACACAAGCAGCATTTCACTAGATAACATTGCCTTATACATACAGGCTGGGAAATAACCTGTGGTCACTGAACTGTAGCCGTGACTCCATACTAACACACTCGTGTCCTTTTACGTGGTAGTGACAAAATACATGTTTCATGCAGGAAAATTATCGCTGCTCTGGGATGTAGTGTTCTTGTAAGACGCTGCTAACACTTTGCACTTTGTACACATTTAGTTGCATTCAGGACTGCACTTCGTACACATTTAGTCGCATTCAGGACTGCACTTCGTACACATTTGGTCACATTCAGGACAAGGTTGAGTTGTGTCATTTATAGCCATCGTCATATCGTCATAGGAACGCCATATTTGTTGGCCTCTCCGTTTCTACACAGTAAAAATTTTCTGTGCTTGTTACAATCCATTCTTTGGAAGCTAGTTGCCAAAGATTTTCTTTTATCTTTACAAATATAATATTTTATATTTACAACACATTATTTTAGAAAACATGCAAAACTGTTTATGTAGCTCAATATTTATAATATACTTGAAGTGTACATCCATTGCTAGTTAGACTCGATATTATTTATACACATTCCTCGCTAAGATTTTGAGAAATTTAGTCTACATTATTTGTAGTGTTAAAAGAATGTTTTTGGCAGCCAGTTGCCAAAGAATTCCTTGTACAAATACATAAATTGTTACAGTGTACTGGCAATCTTCCTATTGATTCACGCCACATCTGACACGCTTATTTTACGGAATAATTTATATTACTGGCTAACAGTCAGTTAATATAGTGTCGAGTCGCTAGTCTGCCAATCAAATATACTTTCAAATTTAACAGGTAACACGATCTATATTGTTCATCTCTAATGTTATAAACAAAGTATTATTTTTATTCACGATGATTACTGTTTATGTGTTATAAAGTTATTTTAACGTCCTGACAGGCAATGAAACTACATCGATGAGAAATTTTGTTTTCAGTAGCAGAAAAATATTCCTTTCTAATGTGGCTGAGTTACACACGGCCATAATGTTCTCAGTGATATACACTAGCGTAACGATAAATATTATCTTCATGAGTTTCATTTTCAAGCAAAAAATGTCCAAGTGGCGTTGCTCGAGCGTAGTCCTTAACCCTCTGAGGAGTAACACGCGTGTACCCGAAGGTACTTTTTTATGGAGATTTCTTTACCCTTGAAAGAAAAACTCACACTTATATAGTTTTACTGTTTCGCTAGACTTTATCAGGATTTAGGTAAAAGATTACAACTAGTCAGCATTCCACTTACTAAGAATAGCTTCTCAAATGAATACGATGGGTTGTGAAACGTAATACATCTGCCACGATACATTAACTGGTACTAAGTCAATGCGCGACTTAATTGGTGGACGGCCAGCCAATAATAAACGTTGTACAGCACAGTAAGCGTGCGCCGTGTATTTAGGGCCAATAGGAGACAATANACGATACATTAACTGGTACTAAGTCAATGCGCGACTTAATTGGCGGACGGCCAGCCAATAATAAACGTTGTACAGCACAGTAAGCGTGCGCCGTGTATTTAGGGCCAATAAGAGACAATAGTGAGCGGAAATACGGAGACCAACACAACTGATATTGCTGTAGTTGAGAATATAGGCAGCTCACTTCAACAACGACTTCAGTTCCAGCACATTTGTGCCGTCCTCATTGGGTCAAATATGCGTTTATGTGCTTTGAGAAATTATACACAGTTTATGAATTAACACTTTGAGGATTTTACACATTTATTGGCGTTCATGACTAATTACAAATAAACCGTTTATACATGCAATTGCAGGAATACCAGTTATGTTTGTGTCTGTATCCCCACTTACCATCATCCTGCAAGTTCACAGCACCCAATACACTACACTGTTCTGCACATAGTTTATTACAGGCCAGCTCTTAACCAGTACGTTGGTTAGTTGACTCTTCTCTTACACATGTAAGCAAAAACACACAGTTTCTTAAAGAAACAATGAAATGATTAGAGTGCAGATTTCCTCTCCGGGGAAAAGGAAACGTTCATTGAAGCTATAAGTACACTCGGACGTATTGCTCGAAGTGTCGGGTGTATTTTCTTTCAGTAATTAAAACAAGATCTTTGCGAACAAAGAGGGAACTCTCGGTCGTCCCAGGTTTGAACCCAGGAGCCAACATGTCGGTATTTCAGGTCCAGTGCACANAACAAAGAGGGAACTCTCGGTCGTCCCAGGTTTGAACCCAGGAGCCAACATGTCGGTATTTCAGGTCCAGTGCACACAGTTGTGACTATATGCGCGAGAAGGTTATTCTTAGCCCGTACTGTACGCTGCAAAGGTTCAATGTTCAATGACCTGTAGGTAACTGATTCGTGAACCATGTTGTTGGACTAGGTTATGATTGGTTCATATTATTATAGCCGAACACAAATCCTACAACAAATTGGTTGTGGCGCCTAAACAAATGTTGCATTGACTTCAGTACAGTACGAATAATATAATTTCCTGTGAGCGACACCTGTAAGCGTAAGTTAAAGTCGATGTGAAAGTCACTGAGCGTCTGTGTTTCGCAGGCAGGCGTCTACTGTACGTAGCAGTTACAACCATCGAATCCATAATGTGTATAGTCCATTCACGGTTACTTCCAACTTTCCTGAAGTCCTGCTGAAGTTCTGCTTTCAGGCTCTTCCTCTGCCTCANATAGTCCATTCACGGTTACTTCCAACTTTCCTGAAGTCCTGCTGAAGTTCTGCTTTCAGGCTCTTCCTCTGCCTCATGCAAACAAAGCTTAACTACGTATATGAAATTACATCAAAGAGATACAGCACCACATTCCGGTGCACTCAGTTTAATCATATTTTACATTTTAACTATTTCTTACCAGGCATTACCAACACAACTAATTCTGGTCCAGCACACACAACTGTGACAAAACGCGCAGGACGGTTGTGTGTGGCCAGGCCTATTACAATGTTAAGGCTTTGAGGACGGCACAAAAGTACTGTCAGTGTAGACAAAACTGAAGTGAGCTGCCTATATTCTTCACTGCAGCAATATCAGATTTGTTGGTCTCCGCATTTACACTTATCATCGCCCTATTGGTTCTGGCCACACCGCGNATAGTCCATTCACGGTTACTTCCAACTTTCCTGAAGTCCTGCTGAAGTTCTGCTTTCAGGCTCTTCCTCTGCCTCACGCAAACAAAGCTTAACTACGTATACGAAATTACATCAAAGAGATACAGCACCACATTCCGGTGCACTCAGTTTAATCATATTTTACATTTTAACTATTTCTTACCAGGCATTACCAACACAACTAATTCTGGTCCAGCACACACAACTGTGACATAACGCGCAGGACGGTTGTGTGTGGCCAGGCCTATTACAATGTTAAGGCTTTGAGGACGGCACAAAAGTACCGTCAGTGCAGACAAAACTGAAGTGAGCTGCCTATATTCTACACTGCAGCAATATCAGATTTGTTGGTCTCCGCATTTACACTTATCATCGCCCTATTGGTTCTGGCCACACCGCGNACACTGCAGCAATATCAGATTTGTTGGTCTCCGCATTTACACTTATCATCGCCCTATTGGTTCTGGCCACACCGCGCACGCTTGCTGTACCGTACAGCGTTTATTATTGGCTGACCGTCGGCCAATGAAGTCGCGCCTTCACTGTGTACCTATTGATGTGTCGCGACAGATGTAAGACGTTTTACAATCCATCGTGTTCATTTCCGACATTATTAAAAAAACATTTTTATTCATACAAACGTAAATGTTAGTTACTTGTATGTTGTACCTAGATTGTGATAAATTCCAACGAAACAGTAAAACTACATATAGAGTTTTGTTTTAGAGATTTGGAGTTTTGTCTTCGATGGCAAAGAAATGCATACACAAGCCTTGCTCTGTTTATATGCGTGCATACTTAGAAAGGGTGAAGTACAAAATATATATATCCTACTGCAAATTACATTCATACGAACTACCAGGCAAGATTGAATTATATTTGCCAAAGAAAGTTAATAGAACCAGCACGTGAACACGCAAGCAGGGAAAGGCTGCCACGGTGGCTGAGCGGTTAGCCTGCTCGCCTCCTACCAAGGCGAAACGGGTTCAATCCCCGGCCGGGTCATTCCCGGATTTTCGCATGTGGGCATCGTGCCAGTCGACGCCGCTGTTCGGAGAGTTTTCTCCGGGATATCCCGTTTCCCCCGCCCTTTCATTCCGACGCTGCTTCATATTCAGCTCGTTTCACTCTAATTTCACCCCCATCGGCTCTCAAGACCTCGATGTCAAAACCCGCCCAAAACTTTCTACACACACACCTTTTCTTTCTCTCTCTCTCTCTCTCTCTCTCTCTCTCTCTCTCTATCCCCCTCTTTTCTTCTACTATTGTAGTATATGGCTGATTCATATCGCTGTTACCTAACACTAAGATAATTGCTCGTTTCTGTTGTAACAAATCAAATATCAGGCGTGAGTCAGCTGAAACTCAGCAGGCATCGAAATAGTTCATGTTTGCAGAGCAACAGCCCATAAGTTGAAGTGGGTCAGAAACGGCCAAATAAAAACTAGAGAATTACGAAACGTGGTGTCGCGAGTGTTTTCGTGAGAGGACCATTCGTCAAGAAGTATTTTTAGTTTTTTTCCGCGGAGAGCACTTTGGAGTGCGAAGTGGTGGTAGGGAACCATCTCACCCGGCAGACAGCAGCTATTATAGTCTTATTCACTGTTACTTCCAACTTTTCTGAAGCCCTGCTAAAGTTCTACTTCCAAGATATTCCTCCGCCTCATGCTAACAAAGCTTGACCAAGTCTAGAAGATTACACCAAAGCGACANGTTCTACTTCCAAGATATTCCTCCGCCTCATGCTAACAAAGCTTGACCAAGTCTAGAAGATTACACCAAAGCGACAGCAGACCGCATTCGTGCGCACTCAGTGTGATAATGTTTTGCATTAGAACTATTTCTTACTAGGAGTTACCAACACGCCCATTTTCTAACTGTTCTTATTCATGTTAATTATAAACGAAAAGTTATAACTTATAAATAAATGTCCTTTTTTAACACCAATAAGGTACTTTTATATCATTTAAAGTTAACGTAAGTATAAAACGCTTGTGATAAATGAAACATTTACGAAACAACCAAGCACGTCATACATGGGGTGATTTTTCAAAAGTTTGATTAAAAAAGTGTGAAGAAACCGCTAATGGACTACATCTCCGGCTAAGACGTGTATGTGCTTCCCCACACTCGGCGCAGAACACTTCACAATACAGAAGTTAAACAGCCGAATATGCGGTGAACTACCACCTCAGACGCCAGCAAAACTGCGGCACTGGACAGCAACATGTGGAGTGGGAAAGGCTCGGGCGGTGCTTGCCCCTATCATGCCCATTGTAGACCGTCAGCGTGTTGCACAGGAAAGTTGTATTTGACCGGTGCTGTACTCTGCGATGCTCAGTGCCCAATGATATTCCCTGTGGATGACTGATTCCTAAACCATGCTATGCAATAAGTTGGTTTATATCACTGATCCCTAGAGCCACCTGTTTCTCGCGAAAAAATTTACGCCGAGGTTACACTTCAACATACTATGTGCACACTTGCAACCTTTCTTTGACTATTGGCCGCTTGTCTTTGTGTGAAGAGAGTCTGTTAAATGAGTGAGCCAATCAGAATTAAGTTTCTCCGATACTGACAATCAATGATTCGCGGGCAGATAGATAAGACGCGTAACAATTAAAATGATCCAATCACTAAAGAGGTTATGAAATAAAGTGTGTTGGAACACATCTTGTATTGAGTTCTTTTTGCGAAAAACCAGCGCCCCCTTCTGATCACCGAACACAGCTTATTGGTTGCGGTAACGAAGAAAGTTNGAGCCAATCAGAATTAAGTTTCTCCGATACTGACAATCAATGATTCGCGGGCAGATAGATAAGACGCGTAACAATTAAAATGATCCAATCACTAAAGAGGTTATGAAATAAAGTGTGTTGGAACACATCTTGNAGATAAGACGCGTAACAATTAAAATGATCCAATCACTAAAGAGGTTATGAAATAAAGTGTGTTGGAACACATCTTGTATTGAGTTCTTTTTGCGAAAAACCAGCGCCCCCTTCTGATCACCGAACACAGCTTATTGGTTGCGGTAACGAAGAAAGTTCTTTGCAAGCTTAAATGCAGCACACATCAAAAACTTTCTCATTTGCAACACTAGAAATGATAGATCAGTGTGGGAATGAAACAGATGACAACGAGGTCTTGAGAGCCGATGAGTGTGAAGCGAAGTTAGCACGCAGCATCGCCGGAATACAAGGGCGGCGGAAAATGGAGATGACAGGAAACCCGTCGACCAGTGGCATCTTCCGGCACAATTCCCACGTGCGAAAATCTGGGAGTGACACCACTGGGAATTGAATCCTGTTCAACTAGGTGAGAGGCGAGTGGTTTAGGAGCTGCCAGCTACATATCGGAACGTCAGCTACCAATCAGCACCTAATATCTTACTAACAAGCCGGCAGCTCAGCCAATAGGAAATCTTCCGGTCAGACACAAAACCCTTTTCAGGGCCTCGTGCAGCTAATCAGCATATTGATACGTCTTAGATCAAAGTACTGTCCCTCCTGTATACTTATATATTCTGTAATATCGATATACAATTTGGTAACAATAAAAGTGTTCTTTACCACGTAGTATATTAGTACACAAAGACGAAATAAAGGTAACTTAACGTTACATGAAGGGCCGCGGTGGCTGAGCGGTTAGCCTGCTCACCTCCCAACTAGGCAAACCGAGTTCAATCCCCGGCCGGGCCACTCCCGAATTTTCACATGTGGGGATCGTGCCGGACGATACTGCTGGTCGGCGGGTTATCTCGGGGATCTCCCATTTCCCTCACCCTTTCATTCCTGCGCTGCTCCATACTCACCTCAATCGCCCTCATCGGCTCTCAAGACCTCGCTGTTAAGAGCCACCCAAATCTCTTCACTCACTTCACTCTTAACGTCACAAGAGTGATTGTATGGGTTTGTGTGTAGTTCCTGGCCCGAGAGCCCCAACTCCGTGCATGGCGGGATTCCATTGAGACAACAAACGACAGGCGACATTTTGTCACCATGTAGAATGCCACATGTTGAAAAGGCAACATGTATCCTGTGTATTATACAAGAACCGTCTACACTGCTGTTGCTTGTGTCGGGCGACAAGTTGACTGTCGCCTACCCGTGAACACCGGTTTCCACAAATACTTTCAGTCGTTCATCAAAATTGCAGAGGAAACAATAGCGGCTGCTGCATTTTTTGTTTTGAATGTTGCCGTCGCTTATCGAAAGAGAAAACACCGTTGATGAAGACGAGAGATATTCGTAAGAAGTCCAGCAATTCAAGATGAGTTTTTGGCAAAGCTGTTGGCCGACGATCAAGCACTCTTTAAAAATTTGTCTAGAATGAGTAAAAACGATTTTAATTATCTTCTGGGAAAAATAGCACCAATAATTAGAGAATCACACACAAATTGTCGATCAGCAGTACCACCACAGTTATATTGTTGGTAACACTGTGGTCTCTGGCTACGGAGGACAGCTGCAATCGCTGATGTACCTGTTTATAATTTCGTCGTCCATTATTTCAAGGATTGTTCCAGAGATGTGCCAGGCTATCATCGAGCTGTGCATGATTTTGTGATGGTAAGTTGGGCTATTTCAAAACAATATATAGCAAGTGAATATGTCTCGTTATTTATTTTCCATCAGCATATGACAACCAACAACCATTGCTAAGTATTGTTAAGTTTGCAATGAAAATAGTTTATTAATATAAACGTTATGTTGTGAAACAGATATGTAAAGATATAATAACTTCAGCATAAAAATTAAAACATAACACCAATATGCATCATAAAATACTTTAACATAAACTAAGTAAGTGTAGTACAGTACAAAAGTTAACCTTTTCTGCAAATTACAAGAAAACATCAGTATAATCACACTTTAAAGATATTGGTATTAATAATTAGCCAAAATATGTGGAATCACGCATTTAACAGAGATCTGGTCGTGATGACGCCTGAACTGCAATGTTAAGAAATTCTCCCAAGTCTGTTAACCGATGTCCAGGTGAACCCTCACGTGTTGTACTACAGTTTTCTTGGCATANTTAAGAAATTCTCCCAAGTCTGTTAACCGATGTCCAGGTGAACCCTCACGTGTTGTACTACAGTTTTCTTGGCATATACTTGGTTAATATTGTCATTTGATGGCTGAGTAAAGAAATATTATGAGGCTGAGGATAGTTCTGAATTATCGTAGGTACCATGGGTGGTAGAACTACAGAGGTTTGAATGGTAAGAAATGCTCACTTCACTATGAGTAGGCAGTGCAGTGTAGTTTGAGGTTGCAGGACAGGTTCCTGAAGACTGCGAGGGGTATTCTGTAGAAACAGAAAGACAACAAGTTTTATCTACGTCATCAAATTTACCAATGCCTGCTTCAAATTAAAGATTATTGATAAAATGTTTTGTAATTATCTGCGTCCTTGTTGAAAGCTTCCTAATTTCACTAGCGACATGCTAGCCATATATTGTACAATCGTCCTTCTTCGTACATTTTTGCAACATGTTGTAGGCTTCCTCTGCCCGTTCTCATCAATACTCTTNATTGTACAATCGTCCTTCTTCGTACATTTTTGCAACATGTTGTAGGCTTCCTCTGCCCGTTCTCATCAATACTCTTATGTTTCCGTGTTCTGTTATCGTTGCTGTCTTTGTGACTTTCACATTTGCATCTGCTTCCTGATCCTGATTGGGACCTTCTGATGGTTCTGGAGTGTTGGCAGAAGTGTCCATCACCTCACCNTTGCATCTGCTTCCTGATCCTGATTGGGACCTTCTGATGGTTCTGGAGTGTTGGCAGAAGTGTCCATCACCTCACCTTCAGATCCTTCCTGCCAACAGACCAAAACATTATTGCAAACATAGCCCATTCCCGTAATCATTTGTTTCACACTATGTAACAATCGTTTTTTGTTGTTGTTTTTTTTTTCAGTTGCCGCAGACGGGAGATGAATGGAGGCAGTTAACAAGGGAATATGAGCAAGCCTGTCAGCTTCCTTATTGTATCGGCTCTGTTTGCGGCAAGCACATTGTGCGGCAGTGCCCAAATAATAGCGGGAGTATTTACTACAACTACAAAGGATCATTTAGCATTGTGTTGATGGCGGTGGTTGATAGTAAGTACTGTTTCGCACATGCCAGCATAGGTTACTAGGGTAGAATATCCGATGGCGGTGTGTTTCGTGACACCTCTTTATACAGAAAGTTGTCAGGAAATACTCTGCACCTACCTCCCCCAGAGAATCTGCTGGGAAGGAAGAACCCATCACCAATGTGCTGATAGCGGACGATGCCTTTCCGTTACAAATAAACATCATGAAGCCCTACCCAGGAATGCACGGCAAAGGATCGCCGAAGATAATATACAACCACAGGCTTTCCAGAGGTGGTAGGAAAGTCGAGAATACTTTTGGCCTGTTGGCATCTGCTTTCATAGTTTTTCTAAAACCATTATTACTTGGATTACAAAATGCCGAAACTGTAGCGACTGCTTGTATATAATTTCACAATTTCCTACGCATGAGCTCAAGTTCTAGATCATTGTACACACCTCCAGGATCATTCGATGTGGATACCCAAAATGGAAACTGGGCTGAGGGAGCATGGAGAACTACAACAGCTGGATATACAGGGATTATTGGTATTCCAAAGGTACCACGTAGGCCACCAAATGACACCAAAGAAGTACGGGAATAATTTAAGCAATACGTCAGACATCGGAAGACTACCATGGCAAGATATGTATTAATTAGGCCCAAAAAATGTGATTTATGGCTCAGAAACGTTTGTATGTAAGAATTTAAAACAACGGCTTAAAAAAAGTTTCCCAACTTTTAATTGTTCAGGAATTTTGTTGAATTGTTGATGATTTTTGTTGCATTGTTGAAGATTTGTATTGAATTGCTTAGATATTTTGTTTAATTTCAATTTGGATTGAGGAGGAACCAGTTGTCTCTCGTGTTGTATTACATTTGTACATATTGTGTGTTGAAACAAATTGTAATAGCGTTCATATTGTTCATAGGCCTTCTATTGTGGTAATGCTGTGTTTTATAAAGTTAATGTTTAATATATGTTCATGATAAATAATGACATATGTAACAATGTATGTATAGACATATGTAACTATATATATANAATGTTTAATATATGTTCATGATAAATAATGACATATGTAACAATGTATGTATAGACATATGTAACTATATATATATAAACAAATCATTAATGTAATAGAATCCTCATATATACGAATTAGGGTAATGTTACGTTACAAATGTNATATATATATAAACAAATCATTAATGTAATAGAATCCTCATATATACGAATTAGGGTAATGTTACGTTACAAATGTAATATTTAGGTAGAAGCCTACTTTCCAAATCATGTTTTACGAAAAACTATCAGAAATAATTTAGCTTCAATTTAATTTTTAATTGTTACTGTAATTTATGTAGTCATGCATAATAAATACTATGCACAGAGTATTATTGAAAATCATTTGCTAATGTTAAAGGTCTCCCAGTTTCTTTTTTCCCCGATTGCTAATTTACTCTCCTAATATACCTCGAGTATACAGCAAAACCTCTACATACTTAACATGTTTGTAACAAAAACATCTTTATAACAAACTTTGTGTTTCGTCGAGTCAAATTTGTATGTAACACAAAGCACTTTCTGCTCTTTATATCAAACTATTTTCCCTCCTTTTATTCAAAAACCTACCTATTTACAACACAAACACTGGCAAGACTCATATTTAATTTACCTTTCCAAGTATTCCCTTGTGCAAATGTGTATTTAAAGCTTTAACAAACCGCAGTAAATATTCAAGAGCCATCACGTTTCTTTTTGCGTGACACACAAGCAGTTATAATTTTATTCACATGCAGTACATCGAGTAGGTACATTTCTGTATCAGACAAGTTACATAATTGAAAGTACTTAATTAAATTTACGAATATTGCAATGTTTTTATCCCTTTATTATAAATGTATATATTTTTAAATAGTACTCACGTGTGTTAGCACATTAGGCCTGAACAAATTAATAATCAAATTGCCTTTACGTTAGAAANTTTTTAAATAGTACTCACGTGTGTTAGCACATTAGGCCTGAACAAATTAATAATCAAATTGCCTTTACGTTAGAAAGAAAGTGCAGTTAATTTTTTGCAGCAGCTAGATTCAAAATTCTTTGCACTAGAGAAATGAAACACATTGAAATTACCCATCTATAAAGGGCCTCTTTATAACATGCTGCCTTCAATTTTGTCATACAGAGGTTTTACTGTACCTATGCACGTACTTACGAAAATGCATTATATAAAGANATGCTGCCTTCAATTTTGTCATACAGAGGTTTTACTGTACCTATGCACGTACTTACGAAAATGCATTATATAAAGATAAGTAGTGTGTGGTTACGTACTGCATCATCGACCTCTTTCCCAGCATCCGATATAAATCCTCTTAGAGGAGTACTCACATCAAGAAGAAATGTCAAAGCTTCGTACGCGAACCATTTCGCCCTCTTGCACTGAGATGATCCTGACTTTTCTGATGTCAACAGTTTGTCTTCACGCACAAAGGCACTGCGCAAATTCTTGATTTTTTTATAATTGCCGTCATTTCACATCTAAACTTAGCCTCCAGTTCTTTCATTGCGTCGAGATTTAAATTGTTACTTTTATATTCGGGAAGCCAAACATCCCACGGTACTGGTAACCGCCTGCACTCCTCAACAAAGTCCACCGTTTATTGCTTGGACCATTCCATGTTGCCTCCCCAATGTCGTCTGTTTGCCAACTAGAGCGGGAAGATCGGCGACAGCTGGCAACACGTGGTAGGCGACAGCTGGCAACACGTGGTAGGCGTCAGGGTTCTCGGAAAGTGTGTCGCGTTCGATATTGTCGCTTGTCACGTTCAGCATGTGTTGAACCAGTGTATTCACTCGAGGCTCGGCGACAATGTCGCTTGCTACATGTTGCCACATTGCTGCCTCAGTGGAATCCCGCCTTGAAAGTTTGTATGTCTTAACGGCTGCCTGGAAGTTTACATAATAACGGCTACGCAGCGGTCCCTGGTGGTCGCTCATCCAAGTACCGTCCAGACTAAAGATGAGGTAGACCGATCTCGCTGGCTGCGCACAACCAATCTCCTTGTCCCAACATTGAACTTCTTTCCTGCCAATACGGCTAGCGTGTATTGGATTTGAGGTTAGAACTCTGTTTAACAAACAAGTGCTTTCAGATGGGTTATACGCCCTCTAACCAATTTGTAATGCAGTTTTATTAAAATCAGATTGGTGACAAATATTTTATTGACATAATAGTGCTTGTCATTTAAGCACGTTCATCAGTGTTGACCANGATTGGTGACAAATATTTTATTGACATAATAGTGCTTGTCATTTAAGCACGTTCATCAGTGTTGACCACGTGACTTCGATAACTGTATTGTTGTGGGTAGGTCAATGTTGGGTGCATGCGCAGAAGAAGAATGAGCGGTCGACTTCGCCTCTAGTCTGCGATACTGACCACGCACACCGCTGTCGAATCACGGCAACCAGAAGACCAGCGAGTCACCTGCACGGTATGGCAGTCGGTTTGTGTGATTCACGCTGCTGGTAGTATCGGCGCGCGAGACTACGGGGACGTAGACTCAACATCGAGTGACATCTGTCACACGCAAGACACTTCTTACCTTACTGGACACTGTTTCTGCCAACTACCGTCACATTATCAAGCAATACGAATTTTTACTACTTTTTTTCTGCCCACAGCGTGATAGTATGATACATTTTAAGACTCGCGCTGTAACCCTTTCTTTATTTATGAGTGTATAGCTCGAGAATGGCATATTTTAAAACAGACTACCATTTTGCGGGGGAAAAACGGACGCCGCCTTGTTTATGGGCCTGTGACATCAGTATACATGTTGGATTTCTAGGCTTACATGCAAATTCCTTAGCGGGTAACGTGTGCATTTGGAAATTTTATTATATTTCGTTGTTTAGGAGGATTTTGGTGTTCCACTGAGCAAAAATATAACGAAATGTACTCCTGATACAATACCTACGAATAGTTTAAGTGAAACAACAATGCGTAAAACGTGCCTAAACATAGTTAAGAACCGTAAACCATTACGCAGTTTGCGACCAAAGTACACGTTTTGTGCAATAATTTCAGCATTAGTTCAATGTGTTTTCTCATCGTAATAGCGCTGGCTTTATCCGTACCACGGTAATGTTTATTTCAAAGGCAGCGCCTGTACGGCAAAAGAGAAATTGCTTTCACGTTTCATAAAAACTTAAGTGGTTTGCAGTATATTACAGATACAGTGTGTGTTTTTGCACTTTGTTATTAATATCAGAAAACGTCCTTTGTCAGATATAAATACTAATAATTTTGTCCTGGAAAATTGCTTCGTGATTTTGAGGGTATATGCTTATGTTTATGACCGTTACATAGGCCTACGTTAAAAATATTTCTTTAATAAAACTCGTGTCATGCTAATTTAATCTGTAGAGGCTTAATTTTACTCTTATTTTGTAGGACTAATTTCAAAAAACTTTCCTAAATGACATTACTAATCAATATGCTTATGCAAATAGAATGTTCGTCAAGTGTGCCCACAAAATGCTGCACGTTTTTGAAAATTGTGAGGTATGTGTTTACAGGAAAATATTTAAATTATGCGTAACGACAGAGTCTAAAAGAAAGTGATTATTCGTGAGAGTAAAATTCTTGAATAAAATATTTATCTACGAGTTTAAA
This sequence comes from Clitarchus hookeri, assembly GCA_002778355.1. Lineage (NCBI taxonomy): Eukaryota > Metazoa > Arthropoda > Insecta > Phasmatodea > Phasmatidae > Clitarchus > Clitarchus hookeri. The sequence goes on along the minus strand of NQII01000521.1, from coordinate 129,102 downwards.
TTCACTGCCTTTAACTGCACTAAAATGGTGTTTTGAAACGCCGACTACATTTCAAACATCTATGGAGGCGGCGACAATTGAAGCAAAATCATGTTAAAAGAATCAATAAATTTTGCAAGAAACATAAGTTTGCAAAAACATTTCATCCCTTATTCAAAGTTTCTCTGTAATCCACGGCAACCGGCCGAAAATACGTTCGCACGCATGCCGACACAACTACGTCACTCGTACGTTAGCCAATAGCTATAGACATGCACAATTGGCGTTATGATTTAGCGGCAGACTAAACTCCAAGTTACTGTGCCTTTGACTGACTTCTGCCATATGCCAGCAGTAGACTTGGAACGTCTCACGGGCAACTTGAGCCAATAACGTAACGTCAGCGGCGGAGTGGCCAATCTCCTTTAATGAAGTCAAACAGGTACGTGATTNCGTCAGCGGCGGAGTGGCCAATCTCCTTTAATGAAGTCAAACAGGTACGTGATTCCACTTAAATGTGAACAGCCAATAGCACCACTGACTGTGCTCACTTATGTAGAAGGCAGTGGAGTTTACCCTGTCACCGAAAGATAACTCAAATTTTGCACGTCTCTACCAATAGCAAATCGTTTTGATTGTTTCCAAAAGAGTTGGAAAAATTTACATCTTTAAACCCCCTATAATTTTAAAAATAAAGAGCACACGGGAATAACATTTTGCATGGTAGTATTTTATACGCTAATTATTTTAATGGCATCAATAAAAGTATAATTGATTTTCCAGGAAAATTCCTTATTTTCTGTGCAATGCCCTAAATAGTCTCTTCGCGGTTACTTCATATTTTTTAAATCAAACCTTTGAAAAATCACCTCATGTCACCTTGGTTGTTTCATATATATTATTTATCACAAGCGTTTTATACNTCCACTTAAATGTGAACAGCCAATAGCACCACTGACTGTGCTCACTTATGTAGAAGGCAGTGGAGTTTACCCTGTCGCCGAAAGATAACTCAAATTCTGCACGTCTCTACCAATAGCAAATCGTTTTAATTGTTTCCAAAAGAGTTGGAAAAATTTACATCTTTAAACCCCCTATAATTTGAAAAATAAAGAGCACACGGGAATAACATTTTGCATGGTAGTATTTTATACGCTAATTATTTTAATGGCATCAATAAAAGTATAATTGATTTTCCAGGAAAGTTCCTTATTTTCTGTGCAATGCCCCATAATAGTCTCTTCGCGGTTATTTCATATTTTTTCAATCAAACCTTTGAAAAATCACCTCATGTCACCTTGGTTGTTTCATATATATTATTTATCACAAGCGTTTTATACCNAATCAAACCTTTGAAAAATCACCTCATGTCACCTTGGTTGTTTCATATATATTATTTATCACAAGCGTTTTATACCTGCGTTAACATAAAAATACCCTATTATTTTGTTAAATTGTTTTTCTATTTAAAGATAACCTATAGATTTAAATATTTAATAAACAATTAATATGAATAAAAACAGAAAGAAAATAGGTGTGTTGGTAATGCCTAGTAAGAAATAATTCGCATGCAAAATACTATTAAAGTGAGTTCCCACGAATGCGGTGCGTTGTCCCGTTGGTGTAATTTTGGAGGCGGGCGGAGGAATATCGTGGAAGTATAAGTTGAGCAGGGCTTCATAAAAGTTGTAAGTAACCGTGCATGGAGGATAGCGGTGAGACGGCCGTGAGCAGACGACCATACAAGGCGCCCATTAGCGCCATGTCGTCGCTGTGATCGCATTGCCAGCACCAGATCGCCACACCACTCGAGCTTAATCACCCGCACCTAATTGCTCTACACAGAGACACGCCCACCCAACACCTCTGCAACAGTCCACATGTCCCCTTGTCCTCGGCCCGCTGCAATTCGACACCGGCAACAACATTCTCAACTGGGGACCCCTTCACCTAGTTTCGGCTCTTGCGAAACGTCACATTCTTACCACGACAAGTTGAGTTAAGAGATTTGGGCGACACTTAACGGGCCCGCCTGCCGCCAACTTCAAATGGGGAAGCAATGTTAAACGAATATCCTTCCCATTTTGTCCATTTTATAAAGATAATTATTTCAAGCAGAGAGTAATTCACGTGAAAATTATTAAGGAATGTTGCTACGTTAAGACATATNTTATAAAGATAATTATTTCAAGCAGAGAGTAATTCACGTGAAAATTATTAAGGAATGTTGCTACGTTAAGACATATGCCAATTGTTTTGCTTGATTTTTTTTCTAAAATGCAATGATAAAATTCACATATAACAAAAAAAAACATAAATATATATATATAAGGTGTTTTTTATAATTTTATGCAGCAATATTCTCTGACAAAGTTGCGTAAAATATATTTTGTTTCNTATATATATAAGGTGTTTTTTATAATTTTATGCAGCAATATTCTCTGACAAAGTTGCGTAAAATATATTTTGTTTCAAATAATGATCTTTAAAATGGACGCAATGACAAGGATTTTTGTTTAACATTGATTCCCCATTTGAACTTGGCGGCTGCCGGCTTGGCAGACAGGGCCGTTAACAACGAGGTTTTGAGAGCCGATGAGTATGAAATGAGGTGAGAATGTAACAGCGCGGGAATGCAATGGTGGGGGAAACGGAAGATCCCCGAGAAAACCCACCGACCAGCGGCATGCGAAAACCGTGAATGATCAATAGAATCCGGTTGGCATTGGTGGAAGCGAGCGCTCTAGCGGCTTTGCCACCACGGTTCCTATAAGCGGCGGTTCCACCTGTGAATTCTAAAATATTCTGTAATGGGATTCCTTACTGGCGCTGTGTCTTCGTCAGGAGGTAGTGTGGTACTAAAGTTAGATTACTCCGGTACACGTCTGCGGTCTGTAGACATGTACCTAATAAACGCAACATTTAAAAACTGTGCAATCGTGAAAGTGGATCTCAGCTGAAGTATTTTGAAGAACAGCTTTAATGGAAAACTCTCTTCGCAGATATCGGTGGTCCCTAATTACAGGTCATTCTAATATCGCCTGAGAACGGGGACAGATGTTGGTTTCTCAAACGTCTGACTTACTTTATTTTCTTTGTACTGTCCCACAGCGGATGCTGTTTGTTGACTCGTTTGTAATTACGCTGTTTTCGTTGTTTCGTGTCGAACTTCCTTTGGTTCAATCATTATTATTTGATCCATAACAAGTATATCATAAAAATAATCGTCAAAACTTTGGAGACACATGTCGTACAGCTAGAGGATGAAAACACAATTTGCGAACATCCGTACAGACTGTAGGGTAGACTGGGTACGGTTGTGCCAGGGTACGAAAGTGACAGTCGAAATATTAGCCAAAGTATACGGATTAGCGAGTTGTGGTAACGGCGAAGGGAGGGGCTTGCATGTCTGAACCCGTGTCACAGTATTGCGTCAGCCGCTGCGCGCTGCGTACGCTAGGAGAGACCCGCATTTGTTTGTGACAGTCAAAAGTAAGTATTTTTGTTCGATTTCTTTGATAATTGTTGTTACATATATACAAATTAAGTATTAAATGTTATTTATCTACATAACATATACATTAGTAAATAAAAAGCAGTGATTACTTTGTTCATAGATTATTTCATTTTGTCATGGTGTTTGTTTTTATGAAAAAAAGTGCGTTGGGTACGGTTGTGACATTTTTTGTGGGTACGGTTGTGACATAAGTAAAAGTTGTGTTTTATTGTTTTATATGCCCAGACAACGCACTAACAGGTATTTAGCCTTAAAACTTGGCCATAAATCAAAATTGAAAACCTTTATGGATGTGGCCAACATTTGGTCTCAAAACAGGTAGTGAATATCCCCTCCACCTGGTACCAATACCACCCTCGCAGTGCCCAACGCTTGGCCGTGCTCGTAGTCGGATCATAGCCTTTGTTTGACACGCACGTCTCTGTTCTCGGCACTCTATTTTTAATCATATTTTCGTAATTATTAAAATACTTTTCCAAGTGATTTTAGTGAAAAACCTATCATGGAAATTGAAGGAGAATGTATATACATACTAATTAAGCAATTTATAAGTGTCATTTCGCCAGATTAATGCCTTTTACCTAAAGTAAACCTTAACCCCTAACAAGCGTGTTATTTTTACAAGTATTTTACGAAAGTTAGTGATATCAAAGGTTTTGTACTCATTTGTACTGAACAATGATTATATAGTATTAAACTCTTAACCTGCTTCTATCATTCTCACGCGAAAAAATTCCCCCGAATATTCACATTATTTTTTAACGATTTTTTTTCTTCTTTTGCTTGTCCTAATAAAACCTTAAAAAGAATGTTGGTCTCGTTGTTTGTTATTCGACCACGCCAAATCGGATAGATAGACTTAGATGAAATTTAACACGTACATATCCCGTATTGACCTGCATTTTTTTTGTACCCGAAAACCAGTGTAGTTCACCATGGAGAAATCTAGAACTACTTGAATGTGGGCAAAAGCTTGTAATTCTATTTGCTTTTGCATTTACCGTACAAAATAAAGGCAGAAGTGCATAAAGACCGCATTTCGATGGCAGATGACAAGACAAGAAGAAGATAGCAGATGCGAACGTAGCGATCCAAAAAGAATTCAAAGACAAACTGGGATTGCTCGTGANTTTGCATTTACCGTACAAAATAAAGGCAGAAGTGCATAAAGACCGCATTTCGATGGCAGATGACAAGACAAGAAGAATATAGCAGATGCGAACGTAGCGATCCAAAAAGAATTCAAAGACAAACTGGGATTGCTCGTGAACGTGCCAAAAGCAGGATTCGGCAACACGAATGATGGCAACACGTCTCGTCGATTTTTCACTGATCCCGAGATGGCTGCCTTGCTAACAGGAGTAGACCAAGAGCTAATCCATAGATTAAAAATAGTTTTAGAAGTGTTATCCACGGGTTTCCAAATAGATTTAGATACATTTTCGGAATACGCAGTTGATACTGCTAAACACTATTTCAACAATTATAATTGGCAGCCAACGTCACCGACATTGCATAAAATATTAACACACGCGTCCAGTGTCANAAAATAGTTTTAGAAGTGTTATCCTCGGGTTTCCAAATAGATTTAGATACATTTTCGGAATACGCAGTTGATACTGCTAAACACTATGTCAACAATTATAATTGGCAGCCAACGTCACCGACATTACATAAAATATTAACACACGCGTCCAGTGTCATCTCACATTCTATTTTACCGATTGGGCAACTATCAGAAGAAGCCGCAGAAGCCAGGAACAAGCACTTTCGCCAATACCGACAAAATTACTCTCGGAAATTTTCCAGA
>NQII01000521.1:76508-122227 GCA_002778355.1 Clitarchus hookeri | reverse complement strand
ACGCACACGAAACATCTAATTTTTAATACTCACATTTTGGGTTTATATAATGAAATGTTTTTCGCTTGCATCACATATTCTTTTGTGTGAAATTCTCAAGATTAAAAACTTTACGCTTGTGGAATATCCATTAATAATATATACATTACTTTTATGATCGGTACGTGCATGTACGAACACATGCACCCACACACAGTGGAAAGTAAACATTGCATGTAAACATTGCCATGTGACTGCCACATGTCAATGTTTGTTTACTCTTTGGTAGAAGGATACGAAATGGGCTTGAAAGTAGATCTTTAGCAGGGCTTCAAGAAAGTCTCTTCCAGTCATGAACCGACTATAGCACGCTAGTCTCTACCCGACACCGTACGACTTCTCAGGCAGCTGTGGGTCGGTCGCGGGCAGAATGTCACGCTGCCAGCCAACAAACCTGTATCTGCGTTCCACCAAGTTTATAATCACTATATTGAGGCCTTAAATATTATGACTAGAAACTAAAAAATTATTTTTAAAAAACTTGCCTATTTTATTGTTTCTTAAGTTTTGTGTACCTAACATACATTTTATTATTTTGTACACATATGCTGAAAAAATATATATGGTAGTTTGAGAAACACTTAATACCTGGGATGAGATTAAATACAGCGAAGAAAATCCGTAATAAAAGCTTAAGAATTTGTTTTATTCTCAAAGGCTGTTTTCTTTCTTTTTATTTAAGAGAAAGGGTTATAAAAGTAACACAGCTTATTTGCGTAAAACGCGTAGGCTAACTAGTATACATTTTGTGGGTTCTCGTAATATTTTGTAACGTCCATCTCAGTTACTTTAAAAAAAAGGAGAAGGGCAAATATGAAAGTAAGATCATCCTTGATAAATATTTCTAAAAACATGCATTTTATTTTTTTGAAAGTAAACATTAAGTTGCTATTTAACTTAAATTGTTAGGCTTATGAAAGCTACCTAGAGAAAAATCAAAACAACTGAAATGTATTAGAAATTGCTATGTTTGAAAAATACTGTATAATAAAAAACCTAACTTTTTGCAAGAAGACTCTTGAACCCCACCCAAGTAATGTAATGTTTAATTTTCATGGCTTAACATCCATCGTGACATGTTATTATTTAGGCATACAATGTGAATATAGCGTTAATATGATAGCTGTGCTCTTGAAACAAATGTTGGAAGTAATATTAAATTAATAAAAAATATATATACCAAATTTTGTATGTTAGGCCCAACTTGGAATGTATAAGTTTACAAAATGTAAAATTTACATTGTGTGGCTAAATTTTTTGTAAACATATCTATATGCCTTTGCTATTATGAAATACGTTAACATATTATTTTATGCTCACGTGTACATCACATACGAATTGCTAAATGCGTTGTGGTGCGTATTAAACAATACTATAGTACCGTAATGAAGGTTAGGTCAGATGTAAATAGTAGATATTAAGAAGTTCAGTGTTAAAACTGCCTACATAAGGGAAACATAAACACATGAAATATAATTACGTACGTCAAAATGATCTTCGCAAACAGAAATAACTGATTTTGGCTAAACATCTTTAATGTCTCGCCTAACTGCGTTAAACCAAGTTTTCCTGTTTGTTTCGTTTTTTGTAACTAACAAATATTTTATCAGGTGTTTTGCGAGATGTACTAGAACACTACGGTACAATAAACCATTTCGATGATTTTGGTATACTTGACTGTTTATTTTCTCTTTTCATTACTTCAAACAATTTATATTTAACCAAATACACCTCACCGCGGAAGTAAACAAACGCGGCGGCCGACGTTGTGTCTAACTTGTGACGTCACGGAGTAAGCAGGCGCGACAGACGCGTTTTGGCGGGCGTTTCAAACGTAAAACTTTCATTCATTCATTACTTTTTCATAAATAATTTTTGAATCGTGATATTTGGTAAATACATTTCTAACTCATAAATGAATGGAAACCTAGTGCCAGCAAAAAATGTGCATGTTGCCCATTGCGTGAATTCAGTCACCTGGAGACTAGATTTTACTGCCCTATGTGCAGTCGCACCTCAGCTTTCTGTTCATTGGCTGCTGCTCCAGTGTGTAGCCAGTTTTGCCTCACACATAGTGGCACGGTGATCAGTCCTAGTTTCCTTGCACCTCTGTTACTGGCTCATAGTTCTCCAGGCCGTGGCCAATAAAATGAGAGCCAATTGAGAAACCTAGCTGCTACGTGCACATGTTTGAAGCCTACCTTGCCTAAAAAAGAATTCGCGAAATTGCCATGTCCCTACACCTTAAATCTCAATCAGTTATTTCAATCAGTATAACGGTTTTACTGAATCTTCAGTTAAAGAGCTGTGTAAGTCAGTGGAATGCACTGGAGTTTTACGGCAAGACCAGTCCAGTTTGCAGGAATTAGTGGAAACCCCTGTTTAGTCAGTGAATACCAGCAACTTAAATGATCAGTATAATTTTACTGATTCAAGTGGAGCAGTCAAATGTGCTGATTTGGAGCAGTTTTAACTGTCTGTGTTTTAGTGCCCGCCTGAAATAACACCATGTCCACATATGTGTATACTGGGTCTGGATTCGTCAACACTTAGGTTTCAACACGATGCTCGTGTGGCATACGGGGAGTCATTTATTGGTGTCTCCTCGACTTTGAAAACATATTTATTCTGAAGTCCGGCAGGCAAGGAAGATAATATGAAAAAAAAAATTCCCCTCAAAAAACGCAGTATTGCTGGAAACCACCACTCGACTTTGAAACACGTGAATGAGCTTGATAAGCTGATACACTGCAAATGATGTCCGTTGTTGTTATAGGTGGACGTAAACACGGCCACGCCCTTCAACACGACTGGTCATTAACACTCTCAGCACTTGACGAAATTACAAAGCGAATTTGCAGCTCTCAGCATGCTAAATGTACCTTCGCAGAGCTGAACATTTGGTTTGCTGTTGCACGTGGCTTTCGCCATGTCTGCTTTTCACTTACCCATGCAGCACTCCCCAAATAATAACGGCGAAACAAAAAAATTGCTGTTGTCAGTTTATCAAGTCCATTCACGTCATCTATGACTAAAAATAATTTTTAATCCGTACAATATTTTTTGAGGCCCATATTTTTTTGTTAAGATTCCTTGCTTAAAACAGTAGGGGAGAGTGGGGGAAACGCGAACGCGGGGTAATGCCGAATTCAATGGTTCTAATATGTTAGAAAGAGATAGCCACATTTTACTTGCCACCGTTTCAGAGATCACGCCACCACTAGTGCCAGTCAACAACACGGGAGACGTGGATGCACGTACTTATCAAGGTATGCAATTATCAATATTTTGTATGTTTATGATGTAATTGTTTGGTAAATTCAAGTAGGTGTAGCTTTATTTTTATCTACAATAGTAATTTAGCTTTTACATTTTTGGAATAATCACATATTAATCAGCTAAATGACAATGACGCAGTTGGCAAAAGAAATATAACCTAATTTGTTTTGTGCCATTTTATTATTTTCGATCCCGCGGGGTAAATGCGAACACTCCGTGTCGGGCAATCGCGAACGTTCGGCATTACCCCTAACCTTTTTTTCATAACCTTTTTTTATTATTGTTTCAGATGCCTCGTACTTACAAAAGAAAGACCGAACTGAAGTACAGTTTAGAAGATCTCAAAAAGGCTATAGACGATGTTAAGACAAAAAAACTCACCCTCGGCAAAGCAGCAGAAACTTATAATGTTCCAAAAACAACCATTTTTGACCACCTAAAGAAAGACGTGATAAAACTGCCAAGGTCTGGACGAAAACCTTTATTTACAGACGATCAGGAAACGCAACTTGTCGATTATATCATAAAATGCAGTAAACTCTATTATGGCCTAACCATAAAAAAAATTCGCCAAATCGCGTACCAATTTGCCGAGAAGAACAAACTTCCGCACAATTTCGACCGAGTGAAACAGCTAGCCGGAAAAGACTGGTACTACAATTTCATGAAAAGACATCCCAGCATATCTCTGAGGACACCTGAGGCGACTTCACTGAATCGTATCACTGCGTTCAATGAAACTGACGTTACAATTTTTTATGATAATTTGAAGGCCATACAAAACAAACATCATATTCAACCTGATAAAATCTTTAACGTCGATGAGACAGGTATATCAACGGTCCAAAGAAATCAGAGAATAGTGGCAGTAAAAGGTCAGAAACAAGTTGGTAAGGCAACGAGTGCTGAAAGGGGGTCTACAACAACAGTTGTTTGTGCATTTAGTGCAGCTGGCCAATACATTCCTCCATTTTTTATATTTAAAAGGAAGCGTATGAATCCACAATTACTAAAAGGTAGTAACCCTAATATGGTTGGGGCTGTGTCAGACTCTGGATGGATAAATGAAAGCCTATTTGTGGATTGGCTACACCACTTTATTTCATATGCAAAGCCTTCAAAGGAAAACCCCCTTTTGCTTATTTTAGATAACCATGAGAGTCATATAAGTCTTGATGCATTCTCACTCTGCAGAGATCATGGAATCATTATGCTAACTCTGCCCCCACACACCTCTCACAGACTCCAACCCTTGGACTTGACATATTTTGGCCCTATCAAGACTGCATACAATCAAGAATGTGAGAATCACATGGCAGTGCGATTTGGACAGCCCATTACACAATACGACATAGTCGAATTGTTTACAAACGCTTTTAACCGTTGTAGTAACCTTGAAAAAGCTGCAAGTGGATTTAGAGCTGCAGGAATATATCCCTTGCGCCCTGTTGAGATAGATTCAATTCAGCCTACCGCACAAGAAACAATAAATCCGACACAAAACATTCATATAAATACCCAACCATCAGATAACCAAGCAATTGATGTTCAACAAGCTTCTGACGCTCACAATCATGCCGATGTAACCGCAGCAGCTCAAGATCACCGTGTTGAAGACCATGATGACCAAGCTTCTGATATAGGTCCTGTTAATTCACAAAGCGATGATGCAAGCACGCATGCCGTTTCCCTATCAGAGATCGTTGAATTGCCTATTATGTCTCCAAAAATATCAAAACGCAATATTAGGAAGAAAAAATCTACTATTCTTACGAGCACATCCATGAAAGATCAGTTAGAGGAAAAGGAAAACAGAAAAAGAGCTAAAGCAGAAGAAATCAAGAAAAAAACGGAAAAAATGCCAAAAAAAGAAACCCAAATAAAAAGACTGAAATATAGTAAGAAGAAACCTTCAAACAAAGAGAAGGGCGAAAAGGAAAATGAAGACTACTTTTGTATATTTTGTAGAGATAAATATATAGATCCCCCCGCTGAAGACTGGATTATGTGCTACGTGTGCAAAAAATGGGCTCACGAGAGTTGTACTGACGGACAGTCAACATCGTTGGGTTTTAAATGTGATCTCTGTCGTTAATAATGTTAGTTCGTAATTACCCCACTTGGTGTTCGTATTTACCCGACTAATGTCGGGTAAAACCGAACACTAAGGGTTTTGTTTTTCTTTCATAATGTTGCAATTTATTAAACAAATATAAATGTTGATTAGTGAATTCGTTAGACAGATAAGTACACTTTATAATTAAACAATAAAGAAACTCTGTGATCAAATTCCACTGTTTTATTTACGTTTTCCCTTAGGTGTTCGTATTTCCCCCACTTTCCCTTACAGAATAAAATTGGATATATGTATGCCTTAGACTTTTGAAGTTAGGGAATATAAAAAATTATTTCATACATGGCTTTGGTACACGTGATGAGTTCTCTATGGACAAGTGGACAAAATGGTGCAAGCAATAAGCAACGGCCAATTACATGTCCNGAAACTCTGTGATCAAATTCCACTGTTTTATTTACGTTTTCCCTTAGGTGTTCGTATTTCCCCCACTTTCCCATACAGAATAAAATTGGATATATGTATGCCTTAGACTTTTGAAGTTAGGGAATATAAAAAATTATTTCATACATGGCTTCGGTACACGTGATGAGTTCTCTATGGACAAGTGGACAAAATGGTGCAAGCAATAAGCAACGGCCAATTACATGTCCNCGGTACACGTGATGAGTTCTCTATGGACAAGTGGACAAAATGGTGCAAGCAATAAGCAACGGCCAATTACATGTCCACATCTTCAAAGATACTTTAAGAGATGTCGCATAGAGTGTTGAAAGTGTTAAGAAAAACGTGGGGAGAATTGTCTTACATAATCTGGGAAAAATTGACGGTACTGTTATTTTTTTTCCATTACAATCGGTGATAAATGTTTTTATCAGTATTGATAAACTTGACCTATTTGCTCCCAGCGTTAACATTACTTACTGACCTAAACCAGTATGAAAGGTTAGTTGAGTTGAGTTGTGTTGCCAGCGGCTCTTACGTAGGGCTGTAAACCCTGGCGGCACTGGTTCAACAGCGGCCTCGCGATGAGAANGTTGTGTTGCCAGCGGCTCTTACGTAGGGCTGTAAACCCTGGCGGCACTGGTTCAACAGCGGCCTCGCGATGAGAAGATGTGACGTGAACAAGACAGCAGTGCTGGACACTTCACATGTGAACCCGCTGCTATTTGCAGTAGCGCCACGTAGCAGTTATACGTGTGACTCCTTAACGCTTGGTTTCACCTACTATGCAGAAACTCTTCGCTTACGTGTCATCATTTCTGTTTCAGAGGTATTATTGGTAGGGTGAGTGAAGATATTTGGGCGGCTCTTAACAGCGAGGTCCTGAGAGCCGATGAGGGTGAGTGAGGTGAGTATGACGCAGTGGCAGAATGAAAGGGCGGGAAAAACGGGAGATCCCCGAGAAAACCCGCTGACCAGTGGCATCATCAGGCACGATTCCCACTTGTGAAAATCCGGGAATGGCCCGGCCGGGGATTGAACTCGGTTCTCATTGGTGGGAGGCGAGCAGGCTAACCGCTCAGCCACCTCGGCCCTTATTTTTGGTAGGGATGGGAATAATTTGCGAATTCATTTCAGGACGAGATAGATGTTCAACACTTTTACAGTGAAGTCAGCTTTGTAATTTGATGACAGTTCACCACACACGTCGTGGACGACTCTGAAACAAGTAGTGAGTGTCAAAATGACAGGAGTGCAGTAACACTGGCTACTCTCTCATGCAGCAGCCAATGGACAAACACCTGAGGCTCGAGTGTACACAGGGGTGTGGAGTCTAGCCAACAGGTCACTGAACTCAAGACATTTTCCTATCCCTAATTATTGTAAATGTTTGACTATAGATAATTTACTATTTACCAGTCGTTTAGTACTTTTGTATTTAACTTTCAGTGTGTGTTATTTCCTACTTGCAAAAAGGCACAAACTTATTGGTAAAATATAGAAATGTTTCTGACTTTTTACAACTAGCAGATAATACACAATCATAATTAAGCACCTAAATATTAAACAACTTGTAAAAAGTACATTTTCTATATTCGTACGTTGTCAGTAATTTCTCTGAATCCGAAATTATGACACGAAAACGAATAGTTTCTGCATAGTAAGTGAAGCCGAGCCTTACAATTACGCATTAACCTCCGCTCCAGGTGTTGTACAACAGCGACCATGATTTTACCTATATTGCAACCCAACATTTCTGAACGAGTATACTCGGGATATAGTGTTGACGGGTTTAGGGAAATCCCTAATAAAAGTTCTTAACGCCTTAAGGTCACGTCTGGCCGTATGGAAGTATTGCGCCGGCCCATTTCATGACCACGATATGTATGTACAGTACATTCACGGTTACTTCCATCTTTTCTGAAGCCCTCCTGAAGTTATACTTCCATGGTATGCCTCCGCCTAATTTAAACAGTGTTTATCCGAGTCTATAAAACTACACCAAAGTGACAATGGACCAAATTCGTGCGCACTCAGTGTAATAATATTTTACATAAGGACGATTTCTTACTAGGTATTACCAACATATATGTTTTCCTACTAATTTTTATTTACATTAAGAATAAATTAAATGTTATAATTTAGTTATATTTCTGTTTAAGTGAACGTTCAGTTCAACCAAAAATAAGGTAATTTTGTATGTTAATAATAGCAGTATAAAAATGTTGTTATACATGGCGTATTTAGGAAATAACAGAACACGTCATCCGTTGGGAAAAGGAGGAGGGGGAGGGGGGAAGGTGATTTTTCATAGGTTAGATTCAAAAAGTGTGAAGGAACCGTGAATAAACAATAGTCCTTTTTCCCCTTGAAACTGAATTTCTCGCAAATTATATCTGTAACCGTAGGATGCCATTATACGCGACGAGACTCAATGGATTAAACCAGGGGTTTCCTAACTTAATCAGTTCGCGGCGCACTTACAGGTTCAGTATATTGTCCCGGCGCCCTACTCAAAATATGTGTACAATTACGTTAATCAGGCACAGAAATGAAAACAACTGTTTAGTAACCAAAATTAAACTTTAGTTATACCTCACAGTGAGGTTTGTATGTGAGGATCACATATTTATTAAAGTTCACACACAAGAATATATTAAAATTGACAGAAAAATATTAAAATACAGTAACAAATGGTGAGAATCTTCAATAGCAAGTTAGTCAATGTGACGGGTGAGCTTACTGATCTCCACACATTTTTTAAATTGCGAAATAAGGCTTGATACTGCTACTCTCATTTCTTGCTCCACATTGATTTTTGAGCGATATTTTCTCTTTATTACAGCTACAGCTCAAAATCCGGCTTCGCATAAATATGACGTTGCAAAGGGAATGAGGATCTTTACAGCTTTTGAACTTAAAGTTGGATATTCATTTTTGATAGATATGCAAAACACAACTAAATCGGAACAAGCAAATTTCCTTTTCAGGCTGTTGTCGCAAGAGAGTTCAATTAAACTCTCTTCTTCTTGCGAAGTGAATTCTGATGGAGCTTGAGCATGGAATGGATCTTGAATCCACGCAAATTTCTCGATATTATCTTCCCCAAAGTACTTTGCAAACCAATCAGTGAGATTTGAAAGGTGTTCCGTGAAAAAGGACAGCAAGTCTTGTGAAACAACGACATTATTAGAGGTCACGTATTTGTGCAATTCAGGGAAACAATTTTGACAGCTATCCTCATTGATTTTTCTTATCTACAACTGCAGTTTTTTTCTAAACACTGCAACCTTCTCCAAAAGTTTCAAAATCTGCATGTTATTGCCTTGCAGAGACAGATTAAAGGCATTTAGTTTGTCAAATATATCGCACAAATATGCCAGTTTCAGCAAAAGATCTGGTTCGGCAAAGTACCTGGAGTTTGCATGACCTTCCTCTTGAATAAAAGTGAGAATTTATTGCCGTAACTCGAATGCACGGGATAAGACGTAGCCATCGGGAACGTGTGTTCAGCTCCCATGTCCAATCATAGTTTTTTGAAAAATCTGGCTTTCAGTGGCCTAGTTTTTATGTATTTTACTACGTCTACGACAATTTATAATACCAGGTTCAATTCAGAACTCATCGACCTTGATGCAAGTGCTTCCCTATGGATGATGCAATGGTTCCACATAGTAAGCGGTGCTTTGCTGCGAATAAGCGCCTGTAATCCTCCATAGCGACCAGACATTGATCGAGCATCATCAGTACATACGCCGATGCATATTTCCCAATCCAAATCATTTTCTGTTATAAACTTGTTAAGCATCTCAAACAAGTCTTGAGCCTTTGCGCTTCCAATGATGCTTTTGCAGAACAAAAGGTTTCAACTATAATATTATCATCCAGAAAGCGTACATAACAAATAAGGTGTGCATCTTTGTTACTGTCAATAGCCTCATCAAGTTGCAGACCAAATTCGTTGCCTTTCATTTTCTCTGTTAATTGATCATTGAGATCCTGAGCTATACGATGGATTCTTCGACTAATAGTGTTGTTGGATAACGGTACCTTTGAAATTTGTTTTCCGCAGATTTTCCGACCATAATATTAACCATGTCAAGAGCAGCCGGTAGAATAAGCTCTTCTGCGATGGTGTGAGGTTTTTTGCACTTTGCCACTCTGTACGCCACCTTGAAAGATGCTAGCAGTGCGTTGCTTGGTACTGAGGCTTGTTTAGTAAACACACTTTTGCTTTTGTAAATCTTGCAACTTACTACTAAAAAAATCGCGAGATTTTTCAAGCATGTTTGGGTGATTGGTCTCGAGACGTCGCTTTAGCTTACTTGGGAGCATACTTTCGGGAGCTAAAACTTTCAAACAGAGCACACACTGCACTCTCTCTTCATTGTTTACTTCTACTGAAGTAAAGCTAAAATCTAAATAGCTTTCATCGTATTTACTATATTTCAGTTTCTTAGCTCCCCCGCCACACTTGTCGACGCTTGANTAAAATCTAAATAGCTTTCATCGTATTTACTATATTTCAGTTTCTTAGCTCCCCCGCCACACTTGTCGACGCTTGATCACTCTCGCTTGAATAGTTAACTTGCTTATTTAATAAAAATCTTTCCATGTTGTGACTACGACTTTTACGAAAACGCAAAGCGACACACTCAAACAAAGCAACCTCCTCTTATCTCGCCTGCATATGTTTTGTACTGGAGCGCGGCGATCGTGGACAGGCCTGTGTGGGGGGAGGAGAGGGACGCCGATGTACGAACGTGAGCGCCGAACTGANAAAGCAACCTCCTCTTATCTCGCCTGCATATGTTTTGTACTGGAGCGCGGCGATCGTGGACAGGCCTGTGTGGGGGGAGGAGAGGGACGCCGATGTACGAACGTGAGCGCCGAACTGACACCACACGACGCGACGGTATCTCTACCGGCGAACGCGGCGAGTGGCGCATGCAGCGCGAGTTGAATATTTTTTTGTGTACCTACCCGCGAATATAAGGAATTTTAGTTTCCGGAAAAGAGAAAACAGGAGTGCCTCGCGGCGTCCCTGTTTACCCTCCACGACGCCCCGGGGCGCCGCGGCGCACACCTAGGGAACAGCTGGATTAAACTATATATGTCACTTACTACTTTTCTCTTTTCACTTTAAGAAACTTACTTCGCACGTGGGAATCGTGCCGGACGATGCCGCTGGTACTACGTACTACGTACTCTGCGTAGTATTTTACGTCTGATTGACAGTTGCATGCATGTGTGTCGGTTCTAAATTATAACATTTATAACTCATGCATATGTTTATGTATGAAATTATATTTCTCGGGGCCCACCAAATTTTAGTCTGCGAACCACCAGTGGGTTGCGACCCATACTTTGGGAAATACTGGGCTATACTGTTGCGTACATGTAGTCTATTAGCGGTTTCTTCACACTTTTTTAATCAAACCTTTAAAAAATCACCCCATGTATGACGTCTTTGGCTGTTTCCTAAAAAAAAAAAAGCCGCGTATTAAAAGTGTTTTATAACTGTGGTAATATAAAAGCACCGTTTTTTTTATATTTGAACTGAACTTTTGCATGTATATATTGTCTTTAAAATAGAATACTTCATTAATAATTCATGTGATAAGTTCAGGGAGAAAAAAGGTGTGTTTGTAATGACTAGTAAGAAATAGTTCTTATGGGTAATAACAATATTGCACTGAGCGCGCAGGAATCCGGTGCGGTGTCCCTTTGGTGTAATTTGCTAGACGTAGTTAAGCTATGTTTGCATGAGGCGGGGAAACAGCCTAGAAGTATAGGGCTTCAGAAAAGTTGGAAGTAACCGCGAACAGCTGATATTGCATGAAACTGAAGAATATTAGTAAATCAGTGAAACCTTAACAAGAAGTGATTTGTCTCCGAAAATGAAACCTTTTTTAGTAGTATTGTACCCTGAGCTGCATTCCCGCTCACTTCTTAAAGTACACTAAAGAGCCAAAAAAAAAAAACTGGTACACCTGCCTAATATCGTGTAGAGCCCCCCGAGCACGCAGAAGTGCCGCAAGACGACGTGGCATGGACTCGACTATTGTCTGAAGGTATGCAGGAGGCAATCCACACCATGAATCCTGCAGGTCAGTCCACAAATCCAATCTGCGTAAATTTGAGAAAGGGTTGCACGTCTGTCACGTTTAATGATTCTCGTCAGTCGTCGTTTGTCCCGTTCTTTCACGATCTTTTTCCGGCCGCAGCGATGTCGAAGATATTATGTTTTACCGGATTCCCGATATTCACGGTACACTCATGAAATGGTCGTACGCGAACGTCCAAATTTTATCGCTACCTCGGAGATGCTATATCCCATATCTCATGCGCCGACTATAACACCACGTTCAAACTCACTTAAATCTTGATAACCTTCCATTGTAGCAGCAGTAACCGATCTAGCTGCCGACCGCATCGTGTTACTCTGATTGGTTCCATACATCTGTTATTTGCATACGCACGCCTATACCAGTTTTTTTTTGGCTCTTGAGTGTATTAATAAATGTTTGCAATTGGCGAGAGCGTTGTCATCTCCTGGAGAACGGAGAACGCAGGCTCATCGCTGTGACATCGGGCGACCAATGAGTAGTTCACATCTGTGCGACTTCACACACGACTGTGAAGCTTACGCTACCAGTCATTCATCTACTGCTCCCGCCTGCCTGGCGCTTGAACTGCGTTACTGTGTTAAGAATGCGCGTTTCTCAACGAAACTATTACACGTGCGTCCAATGTGCTCATCTATGAAAACAACACACACTTCAGACGTCGCGTACATTAGAAACACCATTTCAGATTAGCCTACTCCAAAATGGCTAAAAAAAGGCTTTTTGACAGGCGTTGTATTTCAATTTATATGCTTAGATACGTACAAATTTATTCAAGGGCTCTGCATTGAACCTTCCTAAAGACTTTCCATCAATAAATAATAGGGTCGCCGCTGAAAGTCCCATAGGTACACGCAGTGCGACGAGAACACTGCACATCAGTTCAGAGCCCTGCGCTTAGCGGCGATGGCGTACTTGATGCGCGAGGCAATGTCGCCCTTATTGTCCAGGTAAGCAGGAGCCTTAAGCATTCTTCACGTTTCTACCGCAGAGTAGATAAGTACACAGAAATGGCGTGGCTGTTCTTTTATGTGGGCAAACTGATTCTCTGATCAGCTGCGCGAGGTCCAGCAACGTTCCTCGTTTCTGATTGGCCACTGCGTGCTGCAAAAGGTTCCCTATTGGCTGGGCTGACGGCTGGCGAGTTGGCTACCAGACGCTGATTGGCGAACGGCGTCCTGACATGTTGCTGGCGGTAAGTATTATTAAGTATTGTGAGTAGGGACATCCGATTTCCGTGGAAGGATTTCACAACCAGTTGTCTTTCATGATACTTTAGCTCAGATCCACTTTCTTGATTCTATTATTTACGCGTCTTAGGTGTCTGCCCGCCCATTAGACACACACTACAGAAGTAACCTAATTCTGATTGGCCAGCCACGAAGGAACATGTTCTCTCACTAAGACACGTGACCAATAAGCCAAAGATATCTGCTGATATACCCGTAGGGTATTGAAACCTAACATGCGAAGAAATATTTTCGCGAAATTAAGGTGTCCCTAATTATAAGTCGAATCCTCACTTCGACATAAGAGAACAAACAAACGACGACGCCTAGAGTTCAGAAACGACAGTGATTTTTATTCCGTTGGTCAGTGAACCCGCGAATATTTCCCGTCTTTTGTGATAAATATAGATAACGTTACTCGTTGGCCGGAAACTGTTGGAGGAAATTGGTTAATAAATTATTTTTATTATTCTCATTTTCCGCTCGGCTTTTTAATGTTTTTGGAGAACTTTAAGCACCGTACTAAAAATAACATTATCGACGGTCCCTCTCTCTCGCTCGCAGAGTTTGAAACCGTTCCCTGTTGCAAGTGCAGCAGTTATTTAGGGAGAGTTTCATTGCTCTGTTATCGCTAGTTAAGGCTGGATTACAACTGATAGAGTCTAGAACACTCGCACAGAAAGCACAAAAATTTGGCTGAACCCTATAAATAGCCGAGCGTGTGCTCTGTGCGTCGTGCGTGGCCAATCAGAACACGGGTGCCACGTAGATCATGTGAAAATGAAAATAGTTGGAAAAGTTATTAATATGACTCGTAAAAGTTAGCGGGATATGTACGGCAAATTTTTAGGTTAAATGTTGTCGCCGATTATGTTGTGAGTACCGTGATTTCTGTGTTTCGTCCGCTGTGATTCCTAGCACGGCACATCACGAAAACAATAACCACATAAATAACGAAATGCTTTTTTTTACATTCCATTGCTGCCAACACATATGAGCAAACTGTGCCTAGATCATGTCCTACAAGTTTGGAGGCAACTTAAGTGCGTGTGCGGCATCAGTTGTTATTTGTGTTGTATGACCGTGCGCGTGCTATGCGTGTGTTAAGTTAGTTATGACTTGGCCTTCACGGTTAATGCGTCGCACTTTGCACGAATTCATTAAAATTCAAGACGAGCTGGAGTATCGTCCCTTATATCTACAATTATAGTAACGGGTTTATATTGGTTTCTGGTTTCCCATTTGCAGTAAATTGTTCGCGCTATACGTATATGACACGTTTACTTCAATTTATAAAGCTCATTACTGGTTGGCTGTCTGCCAATGGAGTGCTGAGTTCATAGTACTCCAACAAAATACCCTTTCAAATATATCAGGTGTAAATTTCAATTGTTATAGCGAGTGAGTGAGTGAAGAGATATGGGTGGCTTTTAACAGCGAGGTTTTGAGAGTCGATGAGGGTGAAGTGAGGTGAGTATCGAGCACCGCCGGAATTCAAGGGCGAGGGAAACGGGAGATTCCCGAGAAAACCCGCCGACCAGGGGCATCGTCCAGCACGATTATCACATGCGAAAATCCGGGGCCGACCCCGTTGGGAATCGAGCCTGGTTTACCTGGGTGGGAGGTGAGTGGTCTAACCACTACACCACCGCGGCCCCTCACATATAGATATTTAGAGAAAGTATAAAAACGCGAGAACGAGGATCAAAACACGGTATCATCTTGCTTTGTTCGTGACTGTATTGCGCACTTTTTGCGCTGCTTTTATGACTGTGGACGACTCACAAACGTTCAGCTACAGAATACTTGAGAATACAGAAGTGAACCTACCCCTTTTACCTCGAACTCAAGCCGCATAGATCAGCAAAATGTCGTCACTGGCGAATAACATGCCGGAACGCCGTTCGGCAATCAGCTCCTCGTGACTTAACCCTTTCCGTCACATTATCTCTCTCTGGGACGTTGCATATGAAGTGGCTCGAATGGTCTGCACTGTACACAGCAGAACATACCGTCCAATGAGAAAGCTTTCCTACGTGTGGGAGACATCATTCACTGCTGAGACTATGTTCCGTAGCCTCATAAACCACTGCTGCCAGTAACATAAAGCCCAGATAGATTAATATTGGACCCGATGTAAGATAAAGCGTCGTCTGGATATCAGTACAGTTACGAACAAAATATATGTTTGTTGCAACGCCTAAAATTATTATATATTTATGTTTCACTGAAATGGTTATTAGCCAGCATCTTAGACAATAGAGAACATTTGGAAGCGCGGAGTATCAAATAAGAAATAAGGCATGTTTGAGAGCCCCGCGCAGGCACTCGGGGAATGACGCGGCCGCGTTGAAAGAGTCGCCGCTGCACTTCATTTCTGTATGGCTTGCTACTCTGTGGCGAGACGTGAGAGGGAGCGGCGTATAAGCTGTAGTTTAGTGAGCAGTGGAGAGTGCTTGGCAGGAAGCACACAGAGCAGCAGGCCACTACTGTGGAGTTGCACAACGCAGCGATATGTGGAGCAGCGCACAACGACCTGCTTCCTGTGTGGTCGCAGCGGCCATCGCCTCGTGAGGAGCAAGCACACGGGTGCCTGCCTGCACCGCGTTCCGACCACTCCAGCCCAGAGACGTACACAGTGAGAGGAGTGACACTTGTATGGAATGACACTTTCACTAAGTGACATTTGTATGGAGTGACATTTGCAGAGTGTGCCACATATCCCAATTGACAGTTGTATGAAGTAATATTCGCATGGAGTGACACTTGCTCTGAGTGGCATCTGCACAGACAAACACTTGCAAGGAGTGATTTTGCATTGATTGATATTTGCATACAAATATATTTGAATGGAGTGACATTTTTGCAGAGAGTGACACCTGAGTGAAGTGACACATTCATTAAGTGAAATTTGCATAGAGCGATACTTGTGCGGAATATCACTTGCATGGAGTGACGATTGCACGAAACCAATATTCTACCCAGCCACCTTAACACTTTCAGGTCCACCTTAATTTGCGGTTTCATATGCAGTAGGCAAAAAATGTTGTGATGTGTGCTGTACTTAAGTCGACACAACACTTGTTTCGTTGTCACAGCCGTGAACTGTAGCATATATTGCATTTTCGGCGACAGTTATATGAACTAATTATGACGTAGACCAGTAGGACGTTTTGAGAATCATTTTTTACCCACAGGTAAGATTATTGGTCATTGAGTTTCGCTGTGTGCAGTACAGACCATAAATTACCTACACATGTGTAATGTACACAACTGTGCACACTGGGTATGAACTATCAACACTCAGCATGTGACACTTGGGCAGACACAGCGTGGTATAGTTACCAATGTATGCAGACAGACCATTCAGGCGCAATGAACAGAATCTCGTACAAGTAGCCAAGAAGCTCAGCAAGTTTATATATGGCCGGTAATGTACTCTGCGAGGTTCAAAGCCTCATGGGCCTGTGAGTAACTGTTTCGTCAATCACGCTGCACCTCTACCTTTTGAGTGTCTCTATGATTATCACTGAACACAAAGCACACACGGGGCCGCGGTTCCTGAGCAGTTAGACTGCTCGCCTCCCACTAAGGCGAACCGAGTTCAATCCCCGGATTTTCGCATGTGGGAATTGTACCGGACGATGCCGCTGGTTGGCGGATTTTCTTCCGTTTCCCCCGCCTTTTCATTCCGGCCAAGCTCCATACTCACCTTGATCACCCTCGTCGGCTCCCAACACCTCGCTGTTAAGAGCCTCCCAAATATCTTCACTCACTCACAAAGCATACACCGTAAACCTGGATAACTTTGCGCCAATCAACATGTTAGTTTTTATGTTATTTGGCAAATAAACAGAGAACTGTAGCTAGTTACTTTATAATATTATCTGGTCGTATAGTGATTGCCTTTACTAAATTACACTAAAACCAAATGAGTGGTGCAAAGTTAAAAAAAAAGTACTGTCTCATCGCAAGTACAGCACACATGAGAACAGTTGTATTTATAACAACTGTAACTCCTGGAACTTTGAATGAAAATAGTACAGAAAGGGTCAAAAGACTCAGAATCGACCGTTTTTTATTTTAACACAGGCGTAAGATTGACGTATCTGGGCGGTGCTTGAAGTATAAGTAGAGTGACTTACACTAGAGCACTCAACTGTACAACACACAAAGCTAATTAACAAGCAGTACAGTACATTCTACCAAAGTTGTGAGAAAAGTACTATTTACGTTGCATGCGTAAAAATAGTGAACATATTTAGTAACTCTTTAAAATATTTAGCTGTAATTTCATTACTTAAATGTTTTAAAAATTAGTTTATAAGAGTATACCTTAAATTAAAATGTAAGCATACTTTCTTCGTGGATGCTTTGGAAAGCACATTTTACAACCCCCCCCCCCCTCCTTTTTTTTCTTCTTCTTCAAACAATAGAACCATAATAATTACTCTGGCTGTAGTAATAAAAATATTAGTTATATATTTTAGTTATAAAAATAATAACTTTCTCGGTTCTTCTTTGATATATTGGATGTCCCTCACATGCGACAGGTACATTTCTTTGTTGAGATTACATTCCTCAGTCTCATAAAGAGCTGCTGCCAAGAACATCAACACAAAAACATCATTCTTAGTCGCCATATTGACAAAGCGTTATGATGATACTTGTACAGTTCCGAACAAAAAATGTTTGTAATTGTAACGCCTAGAGTGATGCACTCAAAACCTGAAATACTGAAAATGGAACCAAATCAGTGACAATCAGTGAAAATGGCTCCACTTGAAATCAGTTTCAGTTTACTGATTGTTGCAGTGACTGAATTGCATTGCTTTAAAGGTCACTTCGTGGCGTTGTGAAGTGGTGGATGCATGTGAGCAGGTTAGGTTATAAACTTTGTAAAGCGGTTTAAGTGCACAGTGTAAACTGATTACTGAGTAGTGAGTAGAGTGGTCACTTTGTGAACACGTGGTTTACTAAACGTTCTGGAAGGAAGTACAATACCACCCACCGCAAAAGTTATTTATGGATTCAGAATTAAAATTCACTCGGTTAATACCGACACAAATATGTTTCATATAATTTATTGTACACTGAATTATCAAAGTTTCCACATCAAGCACAAGTGAACGAGAAAAAATTAAAACACGCCTCGAGTCGTGTCGCAAGATATAATATTGAGTAGCGCACACAGTGAGGCTGAGTCCCCAGTCACTCAACTGATTAACCAGTCTGCAACAGCATCATATTATTAACTGGCCTTCAGTGACTACACCGCAACAAAAATTGCCCTAGTAATATTTTTACATTGTAATGGAATATTTTCACCTATCGTCCATTCACGGTTACTTTCAACTTTTCAGAAGCCCTGCTAAAGTTCTACTTCCAAAATATTCATCCGCCTCATGCAAACAAAACTTAACTAAGACTAGAAAATTACACTAAAGGGACAACATTCGAGTGCACTCTGTTAAATAATATTTTGCATAAGAACGATTTATTACTAGGAATTACCAAAACACCTATTTGCTCTGTGTTTTAATCATATTAATTGTAAGGAAAATATTTTAATCGATACTATATATATTTATATTATAAAAAAGGGAGAATTTAATTAATCGGAAAATGAGGTAATTTTATGTTAATACATGCAAGTATAAAACGTTTGTGATNGTAAAATATTTTAATCGATACTATATATATTTATATTATAAAAAAAGGGAGAATTTAATTAATCGGAAAATGAGGTAATTTTATGTTAATACATGCAAGTATAAAACGTTTGTGATGCATAGCATATTTGTAAAACAATCAAACACGTCATAAGTGGGGTAAATTTTCAAAGATTTGATTTAAAAAGTGTGAAGAAACCGCGAAATAGTCTGCAAATATAGAATTTCCAGCGTCGATATTATTGAAGTTAGGAACTCATCTGGGGATATGACTCTCTCCTGAGCTATTTAGGAACGCTGTCATAGGTACAGGGGAAACCTTCACCGCTCGCGGTTTCTCACTATGCGTATTTCACTGATGTGGTAAAATTTGGGAATAATTTCTTAGGGTATTGTATTTCACTGACTAATTAAGGCTGTTCACGGTAAAGTGAGCACTTTTAAAATATATTTTTGGAAAATGTCACTGTCCCTACCGATAGCTCGAAAACTTGTTTATATTTTTGTGACAATAAGGATAGTAACAGTGTTTGTTAGTGCGTTTATTAATGCTTAATGAAGGTATATATATCCTAACAAAACAATTAAACAGGAAATTAAAAAGGAAATCTGCAAAACTTTAGCCCTGGTTGCTAAGTTGTGGCGCTCGACCGCAGCTGATGTAGATTTGAATTTCGGTCGGGTGTTTAATTTCTTTTATTAACAGAAACTGTTTAATGTGCGTAGTGCCAAGCAAATATTTAGTTGCACCAAACAAATATTTGTTTGTCGCAACAAAATGAAAACAAGAAACTATTTGGTTCCAACAACAAAATATTTATTGTCCCTATAAAAACAATCAATTTCGTTGCGCAAAACACATCCGGACCAATCACACTAAACGGGTGACACGACAGGCAGGGGTGGAGCGAGAAGAGCGGACAGGCTTCTGAACCATCGCAGTCGGCGGGCTGCCAGCTGTCTGGACATCGCCTCTGTGTCTGCTCTCAGGATACGTCGCTTGTCTTGCTGCTCTCAAGAGCAACCACCTATTTCAGAAGCCTCCTATTCTGATAAGTACCAAGAAGTTAGAGTTTATTTGGTCTAAACTTCCATAATATGTGCCCCCCCCCTTTTCCCCCAACATTATTATTTTTTATCTCCATTATCTTCCTAATTTACTGGCAATGGCATTGCAGAATTTCTGTGAGCATTAAAAAATAGGGTTGTATCCATTTCCGGAAATAAGCCTAAGTAGTAAACAAAGCAATCGCAAACCAGGCATCCAAAAATATGAACAGCCATTCCAGTTTGTTGCCTGTCACTCGTTTTACGATCAATAGACTGCTATGTTCTTCTATAGTTCCTAGTTATTTGTTGTTCGTTATCGGGGATTTGTCTGGTTTTTCGGTTTCTTTGTTTTGTTGTTAGGTTTATTTCCGGTGGTGCGCACAGTGCATTTAAATGTTCACGGAAGTTCTCTCCATCTGTGAACACAGTTTTAACTGAGGAGAAGTCGTAGCCAGTGACCCTATTCTGCAACTTTTTACTGTCGTTATATAAAAACATTTGCCGCTTAATTATCTTTACGAGGCGAAATGGTATTCTGTAACTTAATATGTTGCCATGGCGATCTTTCGAATGCCTCGTGACTGTTATTAAGACAAACCAACAAGCTGTCTTCATGAACGAGAGTGGAAAGAAAATTACCGANTCGAATGCCTCGTGACTGTTATTAAGACAAACCAACAAGCTGTCTTCATGAACGAGAGTGGAAAGAAAATTACCGAAGTATTGAGGTTAATTCTAACAAACACGTTCCACAGAAAGAAAAAAAAAGTTTTAAAATTCTCCTAAAATGAGACATATTATATTCTGTTATATATCAACGGTGTCTGGGATATATTTAAGGAGTATATTTTGTAAGTCGCTAGCGATACTCTCCAGCACTTCGCTTTGANTTGTAAGTCGCTAGCGATACTCTCCAGCACTTCGCTTTGACGTAACTCCGAAATGAAGGATTCGGCAACGGATCAGTGCTGCTATCTCGTGTAGCTCAAAATGAACTACGGCTGTCTGAAATTTTGTCTCCATAGACAGAAGTAAATAATTTTAGAAGTGTTATTCCAAAATGTGTTAAGAAATTAATTTCATTTATAGTTAAAAATTCACTATAATAGCAAAATGAATGAGACAATACACTCTGTAATAACGGAAAAAATATAATTCAACAAGCAGAAAGTTGATTACAGAACTTAGCCCGCTGCGTTGCCAAATGTACATCTAATGCATTAAGATATCAATAAAAATATGGCTTAGAGAATGCCACATAAAGACGCTTACGAGTAACCAACATTATGGCTATCATAAAGACAATCGCATTGGCTGTTTCTAAGCAAGCCCGAGTTAGAGAAGAGGGTCGCAGGTGTGTAGTGTAATAGCGGTGAGCCACAGTAAGGACTTCGAGTAGAAGTAATGTGGTTGGACGCAGGCAATTACCCAGCAGTGTGGACGCAGGCGGCGTGGGGCACACGAGGGACTCCTGGTGACTACGGGATGGNACGACACAGCGGCGCTGCGTCGCCCATTACAGACACTCACGTCCACTCACCGCCCGTAGTAACGGCCGAGATAGTGTGGGTTTCACAGCCTCCTCTCCCCCGCCCGTTCGGCAATTCGGCACAATCACGCCACTTCACTGACATTTCTCATATCGATGGCTTAAGAGTGAAAACCTCGTATTTCACATTTGTGCCAAAAAAAATCTTTTTAAGTATGTTGGTTGTATAGTTTATTCGCGGTTTCTTCACACGTATTCAATCTAACATTTGAAAAAATTCCCCATGTTTGAAGTATTCGGTTATTTCCTAAATATGTCATGTATCACAAGCGTTTTATAGGTACTTACGTTAACGTGAAAAATAGTAATTTTTGGTTTATTTAAACTTTAACTTACATTTTATCTCTAAATTATAATATCTAAGATATGATTAATATCAATAAAATAGTGAGAAAACCGGCGTAACACATGCTTTACTGAGCTATAATAATGAATAATTTTAAACACATAATTGTTATGTTTAACAATCCCAATATTATTTTTCATACGATTAATTTTATTTTGTGGAAATATTTTTTTATTTGTTTTGAAACAGTATTTTTACTGAGCTGCATATTTATATGTTTTTCTATTTCTACATTGTGTGCGTATACGTACAAGGCCATGTGACTATGCATTTTTGAACGTTGGGGCCGTTTTAAGTGGCAGTACATATGAATTTAAATTGTAACCCTTTTGACTGGCCAGTGTTTAAAAAAAATTCTTAAGTTAAGTTTTCAACGAGGAAGACGGACATCTTGTTACGTGATGTCAGGTAGCCAGTCCGGATGGGCTGTGCACGAGGTGTTAAATCTAGATTATATTAGGGAAATCCGAGGTCGCACCACCGAAACTGCAGGCCATCTACCAGAGACGAAGACGCGAGGTGTTTGAAGCAACAAGTAGGCCTGCACGAGCCCCCTCCGCGTAGCTGTCAGAGAAGTTAGAACTCGTGAGACGTCCGTTAAGGTGTCATTGAACTGTATTCTAGCGTCGTAAGCCGTGTGCTTATAAATGGAAGAGGTCATCCAGGGCTGCTACGCATCCGGAGTGATGCCCCGTCGGCGTACCTGATCAACGGGAACTTCAAGATCATCGAAATTCTACGTTCGAACACTAATTCCAGCTAACAAATTATAAATCAAGGTTTTCACCTAACACCGTTCATACAACCTTCTAGAACCTTTCCACGCCTTCATGTTGTTTTCCGTGCGTACAAGACTTGTCCGACTTTAACTACGACAAATCTGAACTGAACCCTTGCTCTGCTGCTAGCTGATTGCAAACATTTTGTTTACAGTAATTATTTTTAGAGGAACATTTCATATTTTGGCGTAATTTCTGAACATTTTCAAGTATTTTAATTCTTAACCATCACGAGGGCACTAGTGCTTCAAAGACCACTACCCCAAGCACAGATATTTCAATTATACGGTTAATATTTTCGGAGCCACAGATAATCTGCTAATTTATGTTGCCATTTGGATAAATTATTTTGTTTTTCTGGGAAAAGTAAAGTTATTCAGAGCTCAATTAAACCTCTAGATATTTTTTTCAAACATATTCGTCCATTTTTGCCATTTTATAGCAGTAGCAAGATTTTCTCCTAGTGTTCCTGTTTGTGCGTGTGTTTATTCTAAGTATTTTACGACCAGGCTGCTGTGTTGCTGGGTGTACTAATGGTACACGTTACTTCAGATTGGTCAGATCAAGTGTGTGTGTGTGTGTGTGTGTGTATTCCTGCTTCCAGTCTTGACGGGACCGGGCAAAAGTAACTCCTTAGACTGCTTTCAAGCTACTCGGAGGATTCTAATTTCCAGTTTTCACACTGTTTTGTGTTGCCAAGGAGTTAAAGGGTCAACCATTCTGATTTTTAATAAGCACGCCAATTTAGTACTCAATTTGGACGATCGTGACTGCGCAGCTAGGATTTGCACTCTACCCAGAAAATTCGTTACACGTACTACAGCTGTCGCAACGTCATCCTCACATACACATAGGTGTATAGAACCCCATTTCTCCCCAGTTTATCATTATTTTGCATTTCGTTTAGTGTATCCCATTCTTGTGTACTGTTGTGTGTAGTGTGCACGTGGAAGTAGTCTCGTCGTTACGTTTCATTATTACATTTTACACATTTCTCACGTTACTTAGATGTGTTGGCAATGCCTTCTAGGAAATAGTTCTTGTGCAAAATGTGATTACACTGAGTGCGCACGAATGCGGTGTATAGACCCTTTTCTGTAATATTCTAGACTTCTCTAAGCTTTGTTAGCATGAGGCGGAGGAATTTCCTGGAAGTAGATCTTTAGTAGGGCTCCAGAAAAGTTTGAAGTAACTGTGAATGAAGTATAAACCTTGTTTCTCACGTTTTACAGTAATCCAAGTGAAAAAAAAAAAGTGTATCCCTTTTATTTATTTGGAGTGTTGTAAAATGAGATGTATAGTCAAATCACGGTTACTTCCAACTTTTATAAAGCCTTGCCAAAATTCTACTTTCAGAATATTCCTCCGCCTCGTGCAAAAATATCTCACCCAAGTCTAGAGGATTACACCAAAGAGACAAATGCACCGCATTCGTGCGCACTCACTGAAATAATATTTTGCATGAGAACTATTTCTTAAAACTCTTCTAATACACGTAATATTTAGGAAACAACCAAACACGTCAGACATGGGGTGATTTTTCAAGGGTTTAATTAAAAAAGTTTGCAGAAACCGCGAATAGACTATACGGCATTCTGCAACCAACAGTATGAAAAAACGATTTTCGCCAAAAATGTAAGATACGGGGTTTTCATTCTAAGCCATCGATATAATCTATTCGCGGTTTCTTCACACTTTTTTTAAAATCAAACCTTTGAAAAAAAACACCCCATATTTTACGCGTTTGGTTGTTTACTAAATATACCATGTATCACAAGCATTTTATAATTCTGTTAATAGTATAAAAGTACCTTATTTTTTATTAAATTGAACTTTTACTTATATTTATCTATATATTATAATATTCTATTCATAATTAATGTGAATAAAGTCAGAGAGGAAATAGGTGTACTTGTAATACTTATTAAAAATAGTTTTTATGCAAACTATTATTACACTGAGTGCGCTGTCCCTTTGGTGTGATTTTATAGACTCAGTTAAGCCTTTGTTCGCATGAGGCAGAGGAATATCTTGGAAGCTGGAAGTAACAGTGAAATGATTATAACTGAAAATCCCAATGCACAGAAGGGTTACCGTGGTGCAGTGGTCACACTACTCGCTTACTCCCAAGATAAACAAGGTTCGATTCTCGGCGGGGTTAGCCGGATTTTCACATGTGAGAAACGTGGCGGACGTTGCCAGGGAGCGACACTGAAAATGCCCTAAGCTGCAGCTATTGAAAGTATCGTGCTGACGATATACCGACATGAACATAGTTTCACCAAACGTTTTATTTTGTCGTATAAATTATATTTCAGTAATAATCATTATAGGTCTAAAAAACGTCAATCTTAATAATTTTACTAATTTTAACAATCTGTGTTTCATCCAATTCTATGTTTCGTGTTAGCAACAATTTGTTCATATATATTAGTGAGTTTAAGTTTGGTTTTGGTATAGCATTACTGGTTAATACGAGTGTGTATGTTGGTGCGCTCGTGCTTAATGAAATTTTGAAAGTACGATGAGTAAAATAAGGCAGAACACGAGCCTGGCCGACCTTTACAAATGGAAAGTATCAGTGTGAGTCATGGAGGGGGGAGGCGAAGCTGTTGCTACTGCACAGAGTGAGAATGTAGTCCCTTTGTCGAGTCTGAAGCAGACGTAGCTATTGCGAGCATGTCCACGTCACTTAGACACGTTTCCCTTTCATATTTATATGTGAGGTTTGGTGTGTGAAGTTCATCACTTCTGCAGTCAGTGTTCTTTAACCTCTAGGAGAGAACACAGTGAGGTACTTCAGTACAGTACTACAAAATGCCTCAATTTTTGTCAGAAAGGAAGGGTAAGAAACTGCACTCACAGGCGCGAGAAATGGTTTACAATTTTCTGCAGTTTATGGAAAGCAAAGCGAGATTGAGGGAACCATCCATTCCACTTGAGAAAGCGCAGCTGAGAACACCTAAGGCGACAGGTGTGTCTCGTACCACAGTGCAAACAATTAAGAGGGAAGCTAATCAGAAAGAAGCAGGTTAAGGAACGTCTTTCTCAACACCCAATAAGAAGTGAAAGAAAACCTCTAAATATGACCTTGATACATTCGACGAAGCTGTGGTACGACGTACTGTTTACAATTTCTACCCAACTGAAAAACATATGGCATAAATTACTAAGGAAGTAATACAACTTTAAGAACGACTTTGAATAAGCTAGGATTCAGGTGGCAGAAAACTAAATCTCAGCCACTGGTTTTAATGGAAAACTCAAATATTAGGCAAAAACGTAGAGAATATCTCATGAATATACGGCGATATAGAAATGAGAAACGTACAATTATTTACATGGATAAATCGTATATTTTGTCATCGTATGTAAACAATAAAATGTGGAGTGACATGCTTCCAACTGTTATGCTAGCACGTGTAGCAAAGGATCAGGGGTTAATAACGATTCATGCAGGAGGCGAAAACTGTTTTGCCTCTAATGCTCTTGTAATATTTAAGTCACGCCAGGTAACCAGTAATTATTACAAAAACATAAATAAAGAAAATTATGAAAAATTATTAACGAGCCAGTAATACCAAATCTTACACTAGTGACAGTATTGTTGTGATAGATAATACTCCCTCTTACAATATAAAAATAACACACCAACATCCAGCTCAACTACTCGGCTGAAAACCTTGGGAGATTATCACACTATTAACACGCGTACTAGAAATACACCTCGCTTAAATATTCCAACTTACAAAACCCAGGTATATGCAAATTCTTTCATCGTCTCTGTCGCACGAGCGTAGAATAATAATTTACCCGTAGAGGTAAGGAACTCGACAACACTAACTACTTTTAAGAGCAGTACTGCCAAGTACATTAAGAATATACGCCGATGATTCCACACACAGACACGCGCGCATGCACACGCATCATTATTCCGTAGTATTTTAATTTGTTTACCTTTCACCCCTTATCTATTTGTACGACCTAGCAACACCTGTTTATGTATACATTCACTTTAATCAATGTGTAATATGTTGCTGTCGATTCGTTACTTTATTTCAACGAGTTGCTGCATTCAATTTTCATTAATCTATAAGTGGTTATTATAGATATGTTTATTTATTTTATTGCATTGAGATTGAACTTCTTGTTTTCCTCTCAGCTACTTTGTAGGTTCTGCACATTTATATCTTTGATGCGGTTTATGATACACATTATTGTGCTATTGCAGATCCATATTATTGTGATATTGTTTTTTTTTATTTCTTTAAACATTCCCTTGTCTCTAGTCCTGCTAAAGATATGTACATAGTTGGAAACCACATATCATTTTTAGAGTTTAGTATATTTGAGCTATCTTATTTCTGTTTTGCCTCTTGTTAATTTAAATATTTAATATATTTCTTTCTTGCTCATTATACTTACGCAAGTGTACATTATGCTATGCCTGGTTAAGTGTAAGAGAAGGCATTGAAACCTTAACAACGCCAGTATAAATAAAGTCGAAATAAATAAGTAAATAAAATGCAGCAGTGATTAAGTAAGGAGAATATATAATTTATTAGCGACATGCTAAAACAAATTTGGCGTGAACTCGTAAGGCAACACAAAGCTCGGCAAGTGCAGTACTCGGTAGACAAACTACTGGGCGATCCTGGCCACTGCAGCGTCGCGTAGCTCTCTTCGCGCCTAATGCGAAGACTAGCGTACATTCATCTTACTAACACAAGAGTACACCCGTGTGGAGTGTGACGGTAACGTAGAGGCGACAGCTTTGCGAGTAGTGTGTCTCTGTGGTAGAGTGCACATCACGTAAGCAAAGGTGGGGTGTGAGAGTAGCGTACGTGCATAACACCAAGAAAACTTGCCACATTAACACTTCAATAATACAATACGGTATGAAAAATGACTTTTGTGATTATGGTTTTGACTTTTGGGCAACCGGCGCGCCGGAATTTGCCCGCACGTTCAGACCGTTTTGAGCGGACCAACACTCCTTTACCTTATCAACTGGAAATAACACATGCAATTCCCACACTCCGGAACACTGTAGACTGGTGGAACAAATAAAGCAAACAAAATATGTGCATATTTCAAATAGGAACACAAGAAAAAATACTCTACTCGGTACATAAATAAAGATACCCAGCAAAGACGTTTCGAAAATCTGTGAATTTAATTATTACTTTGTTTCTCATTAATTTGCCAAGAATATGAAATGTATGTATTAAGACAAACATCGAAAATTATTTTCACTAAAAAAAATTACGGTCTGTGCGGACTGAGTGTTTGCAGTAGGCTTGAGTATTGTTGTGTGGTATGGATGGTGAGTATATGTGTGTCGATTGGCCCCGAAGATGGAATGGATATTACGTAATGGGTTGGTATGATCTATGTGTTTGCTTGGTATAATTGGTAGGGATGGTGTGTTGGTCAGTATGGATTATTAGTAATGGCTGGGTTTCTCTTGTGTTATAGGGGATGTTATGATGTCTGACTTTCTCTTGGAGTATATTGGATTTTACTTATAATTCTGCTTGCCTTGACTCTTCCTGTGTCAGCGTGTGAGGTGAATGTTACCCAAAGTGACGATTGGCTGCAGTCTGAATGAAGTGTACTTCTAATGTCTAGACATGTTCAATTTTATTAAGTGGCTGAAATAATGATATGAGGCATTTTGGAAATAGTTGAATGGTTTTTATCTGAACTCTGGTAAGTTAGTTCAGCTTATATTTTTTCTGGGCTTTTGTAACGATGTTTTGTGATATGGGTTGACCTGGAATGTATAATTGTTTGGGTAGATGTTATGGTGTATAAATATGACCGAGTTTTTTTCTGGTTATAGAGAATTGTGCAGTTGGTTTGTATGTCTAAGATTTTCTTATGTAACAGTAGATGGTATGTGTGGTCTGTATGTCGTGGGACATGTAGGTATAGGCTTTGCTTAGTTTAGGTATTTTTTTAATTTTGGATTGTGGTGGGTTAGCTACGATTTTATAGAATGTGGTAGGTTATGTGAGGTTCGGTTAAGTTTGTTTTTCTCTGGACTATTTTGTGCCAACTTTATTAGAGTATGCTTATAGGATAGTGTATGCCAATATGACTAAAGGAGTAAAGGAGTATGGGAACAAATTTGAATTTTTATATAGGTGGTTAAGTACTATGCACAAGGTGAAAATACCTACATGAATGAAAAAAAATTAATGTATGAGACGAAAGACACACATACATTTGAAAAATATAAGTATTACACAAGTAGTTAAGCCCTAGAAAAATGGTGAGCTACAATGAGCTTGCCTGGTGGCTAAGAAATATTCAATATTAGATGGTGGCCTAAAAGCAATTGTAGTCGTCGGCAGACAAAACAATATGGTGGTTCGAGGGGGCTGAATAACCAGCAGGTGACTAAGTCGAGAAGAAATGAAAGAGAGAATTTGTCTCCAAGTCTTACACGGGTGTCTTAATGAGTTATTTATTATATGATAGTTTGGTTAGTCAGGTTTAGTTATGTTAGGTTAACATATCTTTCTAAGTCATATACGAGGTATAGACTTTTTCTAAGTTCAATGTTAGTGGTAAAATATTTAAAGTCCTGAAATGGGGTGGAATGAACAAAAATATTCTAAGTCCTGCATTAGAGGCGAAAATTTTTACAAGTCCCAACACGGGCGGTATGTCTGTCACAGAGTGGGAAAGATGCCAAGTTCTACACAAGGTTGAAACAAAGGTGACTATAAATGAATTTGTCTAAGTCCTACACAGGGTGGAACGAAGGTGACTAAATGTTCAGAGTCCTACATGAGTGGTGAAAATATAAGTGAACACACGATAGTTGGGTAAGGTTATAGACATAGCTGACTAGGTCCAGTTAGGGCAGGTCAGGATAGGGAAGGTTAGGTTAGGTTATGTTAGGTCAGGTCCGGTTATGGTATTTTGAGTTGGGCTGGGTTAGGACAACATGTGTAATTTTCTAATGTCGATATGATTAGTAAAATGTACAAGTACTAAACAGTTGGTAAAAGATATTCTAAGCCCTATATACAGTGAAAATTATTTTCTAAGTCCTCCACATGGATAATAATTTTTTAAGTCCAACAAAGATGGTGGGGTGCAGCGAAGGCAACTAAAGCAGAATGAAAGAGGACGAAAAAATAGAGATGGAATGACAGAGCGGGAGAAAATAAGGTCGTCTATTAACGAAAAAGTGGCGGCGATGGAAAACATGTGAAATCAAAGATGGCATGAACAAATGTAATCCAATATGGTGGACTAGAAACAAGATGGTTGCCCGAAACAAGATGGCCGACCATAATGACAGAGCACGAGATGATGCAATCCAAGATGGCGGGCAATGGAGCCAGACCCTGAACCCTGGCCCCCAACCCCCATTTTCCCTTTACTAGCAGAGTGCTTTTTTTGCTAGGGCACTACGACTGCAAGATATTTACCTTATCTCCTTCCCCCACTCTCCCAGATTCCATTGCAATTAAGGAGGACAGGGTAGTATCTTGCTCTTTTCCTTCTGTGGACGTTGCTGCTGGTCAGCAGGTTTTCTCCAGGCACTCCCATTTCCATCGTTCTTGCATTCAATCGCTGGTTCATCTTTACCTCACTTCACCCTCTCCGGAGCCCAACAACTCGCTATTAAATGCCAACCAAAACCCCTCAACTCAACTCTAATACATGCGTTTGAGCCACCTTTAATTTCCACTCCGGGTAAATAACTGACAAGTACGCGATCGGTTAGCTTTGTTTAATGCTTTCAGATTAAAACTTGCATCGTGATTTATTTTTCATAAACTAAATAAATACAGTTCAATGATTTTGTCTCAATTTATACAACAGGCATAACTTTCACACCTTACTGCTGTTATTTGAAGTGCTGCGTACCGACCATGCTCTTTACATTGCCTCGCGAATCCAATTCTTGTATTCATATCACAATCACAGAACTTGTTCTCGCTTAGCAGGTAAACTTGACATTTCACCGCACAGAACTAATTTCTACTCCGGATTATTCACCATCAATAGCTGCCGCCTTTGGAATTGCTTGAAACAGCATTTTACATATGCGGAGTCAGTCACTACCTTCAAAAGTTCCGTTCGCAAACGTTTTTTTGAACTAGCTCACCAGTAATTACTCAGTACAAGTAACCTAACCACCCCCCCCCAACACCCCAACCCATACACATAGCTGCCTGTGTGCTTGTGTGCATTCGGGTGTCTAAGTTTTAAGTTTCAAAAATGTCTGCATTATGTTTATTGCATTATTATTATCTTTTTGTGTTTGAATTGGTTTACAGGTGCCTAATTTTAATTACAGCATAGTTCTGTGGAAGAAAAGGCACTATTGCCTTAACTATGCCCCAAAAATAAGGCAAATAAATAAAATAAAATGAAACCATAAAAGTAAAACATAAGCATAATCTGAAGTGTGCGAAGAAAAATAGAGAGAAAGAAAACATTGCTAAAAAATAACTTGCGAGACTTGTATCAAGAAGATCTGTTTGAAGATACCCTATGCACATACGAATACAGGATCCAAATATATGTTGTGCATCGTTTAATGTTACAGCAAGTATGCTTGGGCAGTGCCCATAAAGACTAAAAATGAGACAGATGTGTTTTGCAAAACAAAGGGCCTCCCAAGAATTTACATACGGACCTCGGAAGAGAATTCAACAATCCTACATTTCGCGCCTTGATGGTCAAACATAATGTAAATCACTACTCGACACACAGTGATATGAAGGCGAACATGGTGGAATGCTTTAATCGCACTTTGAAGAATGAAATGTGGAAGAAATTTTCATTGCAGGGAAGTCACAAGTGGCTGGACATCTTACCTCATCAGGTATCGAATTAAAACAGCAAAGTACATAGAACTATACGAATGAGACCTGTGGTTGTCAATGACAACTCCGTAACTGTATTCAAGAATGAGAAGAAATTGGACACTCACAAGCATATCGCGAAGGTTGGAGACTATGTCAGGATATCACGAGTGAAGGGAACATTTGGAAAATCATACACTCCAAACTGGACCACAAAAATATACAAGGTTGTAAATTTTCGCCATTACGAACCAAGGACCTACTAACTCGAGGGCATGAAAGGAAGATCTTTAAGAGGAGATTTCTATGGCAAAGAAGTTCAAGTTACCAAGTATCCACACTCATATTTGGTTCAGAAAGTGTTGAAGAGCAAAGGAAATAACTTGTTGGTGTGGTGGCTTGGCTTACATTCTAGTCACAACAGTTGGATTCCAAATTAATCAATTACCAATAAATAATAATGTGCACTTGTGTTTCTGTGCATGAGGACCAGATATATGTGTGTATATATATACATATATATATATAATGTCTGTATAAATTACTGACTAAATATGCTTTTTTTGTGATTGAAATTTTTGCTGTTATGATCTTCCGCAAGGAAGCCGAGTGCATACGATTCGACTAGGCCTCCCACGACCTGCTTGGGACTGGCTCACCTCCCTGGTGCCTGACACCTTTCTTGCTCAAAGTGTCATCCCCACAGCTTGCCAAGACCTGCACGTCGTCTACATCATCGACTGACTACATTTCCCTTGTTACGCACATGCTGCATGCACACATTGTGGCCTGCCCGCATGTCCCCCATCCACCTTACCAGAGGACAAACTATCATTCTTGCTCGAAATGTCACAGGAGCTACACAGACTCCACACAATGCTGGAGGAGGACAACCAGGCCTCCGAGGAATACCTTGGACAGCTACCAGTCTTCAGCAGAGTCTAGAACAAAAGGCCACAGTTGCGTGTACCTAATTCTCCACCACTCGTTCCAGCAAACAGGCTATGTGATCGCAGCAGGTCACCTGTTCAACGAAGATGGACGCCTACACCTCACCCACGATCTTCTCCGAGGGATGACATCGCATGGACGCCACCCCAACCAGTATCTAGCTTTTCCTCTCACACACCATTGATGACAGAGGCATTACTACCACCTGATGAACGTGTACTCACTCTGGTGCCCTGGAGTGAGTACATACTGGGCTCGACATTGGCATCGGTAGGACGTCTCGACGATATGGACGAGGTGGACGAAAAGGAAGAGGAGATGACTCTGTGGGACCTACACGTCAAGGTTCAAATCTTCCAGGAGGAGGCTGCAGCAGATACACACACCAGTCATCTTCTGTGTGGCAGGAACTATGCTCTCCTTCTGGAGGAGGTGCGAAGCTTGCGTGCAAGTATGCGGTGTCTGTGCGAGGTCATTATCCCATTAGTAGAGTGATAGTTAGTGCATTTTTAATATTTGTAAATATGTAAATAAATATAGTTTATTTTATTTTAAATTTGTGTATTTGAGAGACATAATTTCATTAGCATCGTTTTCGCTTCGATAAACCATGAGTAAAAAAATGTTAACCAATATATATGTTAATTTTTTTTTAGATTTTGTTAGTTTCATGTTGGTAAATAATTATTTGATCCATGCTCGTGTTTTCATTTTGCACTTTTATACCTTTGATTGTCTATGTTGAGGTATGCACATGCAAAATATTTATTTACATGCAGTAAATTATTTTATCATAAGTTATTAGATGCTAATAATCTTATACAGACAGAAACACATTTCCTCCTCCTCCTTAGTCATACTTTACACATAAAAAATTGATATGATAATACTACAGAAGAGACGAAAAAATATTACTGAAATTTAAATAAGGGCATTTAATAAGAACAACTGCGAAGACTCTTACATGACCATCTCGTTGAGACTTGTCCACCTCGAGGTACTTCTAATAAAATTTAAATAAAACAAATTAATGTAAATCTTTTCCAAATGATAATGATGCAGCACACAAAACAAGATGGCCACTATATGACATCCAAGATGGAGAATGGATCCTAGAATTCTAACCCCCAACCTCCTGACTGTGGATGAATCCTTGAATCGTAACCCTAACCCCCTGATGAATGATTAATCATATATTCCTAACCCCAACCCCCGGTAGGTGGTAGAGGCAAGAGAGAGAGAGAGAGATGCAAGAAGGAATGACAGCATAAAATAACACGGCGGAATGACAGAGCATGATGATGTGGTCATCAAGGGTGGCATCATAGCAGTGTTGACATCATCCAATGTGGTGACATACTGGCTCCCAATATAGCAACATACTTGCTCCCAAGATGGCCTCCAACTACATCCAATATTGCCGACCTGAATGACAGAGCATGAGGTGTTGCAATCCAATATGATGGATAAATCCTAGACTCCCAACCTCTAACGCCCTGATGATGGATGAATCCTAGAATCCCAACACCAATCCCCTGTCCCCAAATGGACTATTTGTATCTACTTTCTACCAATGGAAAATCATTTTACAGTGCATCTAAAATACAAAACTATAAACAGTGTTTTTATCTAATAATATTTTGCAGTCGATGGCGGTTTTAGAAGCATATACAAACATAATTAAATCTTGAATGTTCGTTATTTCAAATCGAAATTGAAATACATTACCTGTTCGTTTAAATATAAGTTAATCTGTGATTGGCTAAACTTAAGCCTTTCGTGGTAATTGATTTGTCTCAGTTCTCAGTTTCTTCTACTTTTTAAGTGGTAACACGTTGCAACATCATTGTGTATACTTATAAGCCAAGGCGATAGAAAATTTTCTAAGTCTTCCTGCTTACTGTTTAAGTTTTTCGTTGTGAAAACCCCTTTATTTACCAACTATCCTATGCTAGTTTAAACAGCAAAAACTTTCATTAAATTAATATTATAGGGTAGTTAAAGTAAGGTTAGTTTCTATTATAAACAAATATTCGCCCTCTATACTTCGTTAGTTTTGGCTGTCCTATTATATTCGGATGCTGCGTTGAATATTGACGAGTGAAAACGCGCATGAGTAAAAATAGTCACTGAAAAAAAAATGTAATTTACACAAATGTATGTGGCAGCAGAGTCTTGGCTGAAGTCGGCGTATTTTTAAGCATACGAAAATTAATATTTTTTACTCTGTGTCCAAATTAATTTATCCTAAACATTAGTCAAATAACACGTACACTGTACTATTAATACTAATTTGACATAGAATAGTGTTAAAACACTATTAATATGCAGCAGAAAATTAACTGTACCATTCGTGTAGTTTTTTCTCCACAAGTATATTTACAGACATCCCAAATAAAATTTCACTACAATGTATGTCTTTATTTCACTAGCACAAAAGAAAAATTGCAGGTTCACTGTAATTGTAAATACACAATTTCTGTACATTTTACACTGTTTTGCCAAGTAACTTTATAGTCATTGCCGGCTCTTTTACAACTGCGTGAACATTAGTGCAAAATTACTAATACTGTACTCGTTTTAGCAAATTACACGCAAAAATGTATAATCACCGGGAATTGGTATGTGTAAATATACCCTCAGGAATACGCCAGACAGTAATGCAAGATTTATATACATGGTCATTGCAAAATTACGCAATGCAAGTTGTGCAACTTCACTGACATTGAGTATTTCTAAAACGACCACTTAGTAGTAAAAATACGCAATTTAAGATTTTAGTGTTTTCCAAATATTACAAAATGTGTAAATTAACACCAAAATTATGTTTATTAAGACATACGTTCATGTATTTTCACCAAATACTTGTAGTACTCTCTGGATTGTTAAGAACATTTGTGTAGAATTACAAGTAGTGTAGTTGTTTTTTGCAAATTTCACTTCAAAAATGTAAAATTACCAAAATTTTGTATGTGCATACATTTATTTTTCACAGTGATGGTTAGCCTCTAATACTTGCTCAATAACCTCAGTTAAGGCCACTTATACTACAGTGATGGTTAGCCTCTAACACTTGCTAAAATAACCTCAGTCAAGGTCACTTATACTACAAGCTGAGAAGGTCAATGTTACAAGTTTGACGAAGGAAAAATATTCGCCGTTAGGTAAGCGCTAGTGTCGGAAAGGTACGAGACTTCCTCTATTTTCTACGTTAAAAAACAGGATAATTGCAATAATCAGAAATCAAATATACAATAACTTCGTAACTAAGTAAAATATTTCCCTTTATATTAATTCACGTAGTTTATAATTTTATTTAAACGTTACATTTTGGAACACTGCGCCCCTAGCGGCAGAAACTTTCCTTATGCCAAACTCTCCCCATAATAAATCTTATTTTTGTTCCTAACCTGAGTGTAATAAACCTAACCCCGGTCTAGGAGGTCCACGGACTATTAACTCTTCTTCAGAAAGGCGCGACATTGGCATGTTCTCGCAGTAGTATATCTAACTCACTATTCCGCTTTGCTAAGCTGATTTCACAAGACGCAAAATTGATTTCGTGCGAGGCCTCGCATGAGAAATATCATGTGAGAATATCAGGAAAATACCATGAGAAACGAGACCGCAGGTCAAGCCTGAATCGAAAACACCTCCTTGCATGAGAACAGTTGATGTCATCGGAATAGCCATTATTTTAATTAATAAATTTAATGAACACGTGCTATTGTCTATTATATACAACAGGATATTTCTTGTTCTCGTTTAACAATATCACAACACTATCTCAACTCTACTTAATTTCCAAAACCAAATGTTCTAGAATTCTTCACAATGAATATTTTTCGCCTGGTTCGTCTTTGCACAGCTTTATTCTCTATTCTTCTCCTACATCTACGCTTTATAATACAGGTGGTCACGTGACTAAAGGCTGTTTAGCGTAAAGTGAGCACTTTTGAGGCCCTAGCTACTTTTTCCTTCCAGTCATTTTTTATCCTTTAAACACCTTTTGAAATAAATATTGCCTTGTAAGTAATAAACACAGTGTGTATATTCCACCTCACTCGGAAGTTATCATCTCAGGTTAAAATAAAATATATTTATTGACTATTATTCCAAATGAGAAGACTTTTAAAACATCTCACTTTACCGTGATCAGCCTATATCAGAGAACGACAGACAGAATTACTCGCTTTGTGTAAAACTCTCCTGAAAATGGGGCATGGTATGTCTCCTGATGCCGTACAATATCTGCCTTGCACAAGATTTTCTCACATGAGATTTACCGTGAGAGTCCCATCGAGCACGTGTTTTTCCTGTATCTTGCATCGTGTATATGCCGCTTTATGAAATTCGCGAAATTCAAGCTGTAATCATTGTTCTCTTGGTTGGGTGTACGGAATTTTTGCTCTCCACCTAAGTTAATTGTTCCTTTACTTAATACTTTTATTTTAAAAAACTGGAAGCATTACACTGACAGTCCGGTCGACAAATAGGTTCCCTGAAAACCACTGTGATTCAGCAATGGCTCTTCCTTACTTAATACCGAGACGAGAAGCGCCAAGATATTATTCACTTTACGAGGATTCATCGTAGGTAGCAAGGCCGTATATTATTGAAGCGGGGGTGGGGGGGGTTGTTAAAGGGCATAATTGACACATTATTGCACAACAAAATGTTTTAAAACATGGTCTTAATGTATAGTGCAGTAATTTATTCATTAAAATGGATTGGAGCAACATTTCCTCTAAATCGGCTTACAGGAAAACTCCAGATCGTAATCTTAGTCAATTTAAAATTAAATTTACACAAAATATATCCAATATTAGCTTTCCCAGATCGAAATATAATTTATTATTGCTCATTAGATTTGCTTACCTTTGTATATAAATACTGGTCAGGAATTTTAAACAGTTAAAAATTATAATGTAAAAAAATCCCATCCGAAATAGGCTGCTTTAATAATGTATTCGCTACACATACATACAAACGTAGCGTACTCTCCAGCTGTATAATGAAAACAAGTACTTTTACACAAGAGGTTTCTGTAACTTCCTTTACGTAGGGGCCAAATCACATCGTTATTCCCGCAAGAGACAGTCCACACGACTAATTATAAACAAATATTATCTTGCGATAAAACACGTAATGTGTGTCTCAATTTACACTGAAGAGCCAAAAAAACTGGTTCATCTGCCTAATATCGTGTATGGCCCCCGCGAGCACGTTGAAGTGCCGCAAGACGACGTTGCATGGGCTCTACTAATGTCTGAAGGTATGTAGGAGGCAATTCACACCATGAATCCTGCAGGGCAGTCCACAAATCCAAAGGAGTGCGAGGCGGTGGAGATCTCTTCTGAACAGCACGTTGCAAGGCCTCTCAGATATGCTCAATAATGCTCATGTCTTGTGATTAAGGTGGCCAATGGAAGTGTCTAAAGTCAGAAGAGTGTTCCTGGAGCCTCTCGGTAGCAACTCTCGACGTGTGGGGTGTCGCATTGTCCTGCTGGAATTGTCCACGTCCGTCGGAATGCACAATGGACATGAATGGGTGCAGGTGATCGGACAGGATGCTTACGTATCGGTCACCTGTCAGAGTCGTATGTAGACATATCAGGGGTCCGATTTCACGCCAAATGCACACGC
Organism: Clitarchus hookeri; assembly: GCA_002778355.1. Taxonomy (NCBI): domain Eukaryota; kingdom Metazoa; phylum Arthropoda; class Insecta; order Phasmatodea; family Phasmatidae; genus Clitarchus; species Clitarchus hookeri. The sequence goes on along the minus strand of NQII01000521.1, from coordinate 84,207 downwards.
CCCATACCATGACAGAGCATCCACAAGCTTGAACAGTTCCCTGTTGACATGTAGGGTCCATGGAGTCATGAGGATGTCTCCATACCCGTACACGTCCATCCACCCGATACAATTGGAAACTAGACTTGTCAGACCAGGCAACGTGTTTCCAGTCATCAACAGTCCAATGGCGTTGTTTGGGCCCAGGCGAGGCGTAAAGCTTTGTGTCGTGCAGTCAGCAACGGTACACGAGTGGGCCTTCGGCTCCGAAAGCTCATATCAATAATGGTCCGTTGAATAGTTCGCAAGCTGGCACTTGTTGATGCCCCAGCATTGAAATCTGCGCCAATTTGAGAAAGGGTTGCACGTATGTCACGTTTAATGATTCTCGTCAGTCGTCGTTTGTCCCGTTCGTTCACGATCTTTTTCCGGCCGCAGCGATGTCGACGATTTGATGTTTTACCGGATTCTCGATATTCACGGTACACTCTTGAAATGGTCGTACGCGAAAATCCAAATTTTACCGCTACCTCGGAGATGCTATGTCCCATCTCTCGTGCGCAAACTATAACACAATGTTTAAACTCACTTAAATCTTGATAACCTGCCATTGTAGCAGCAGTAACTGATCTGGAACTTTGCCAGACGCTTGTTCTATATAGCCGCTGCCGACCGCATCGCGTGACTCTGATTGGTTCCATGCCCTCTGACATTTGCATATGCACGCCTATGCCGGTTTTTTTGGCTCTTCAGTGTATTTCCCTGCTCTCTCCCCAGGTGCAAGTTACATATTCCAGGGAAATGAACAATCCTGAAGACACGAAAGTGCAATAATCTGGAGGGGGAAACTTGGGCTTCCTTCAAATCACCAGATTTTTAAGAAATCATTTATTTTTCGGCTTGTCACAAATACGAAATTTGGCCACCAGAGCATCTTCCAAAATCACTAGATCTGGTGAGAAATCCATCAAGTTGGCAACTCTGCACATGTGGTGCTCGAGGTCACCCACATTACAGTACTATCAGCCATATATATATATATATCTGCCCTTCTTCTTCCTCTCCCTCTACGTCTTTCCCGAGTCACAGATTCTTACGACTCACTACTCCTCCAGTGGAACGTGCAATGTCTTCCTAGTAACCATTTATCTTACAAAATTGGAGTGTGTGAACATGGCCATGGGTAGGTAGGTGGGAAGGTAGGTGGGTAGATAGTTGGGCTTAACGTCTCGTCCACAGCGAGGTCATTAGAGACGGTGCAAGTTGCACACGGAACAGGGAAGTAATGGGAAGGTATCGGCCATGGCCTTTGTTAAGGACCCAACTCAGCAGTCGCCTAGAGTAATTTTGAGAACCCATGAAAAACCGAAATCAGGATGGCCGGACAGGGATTCGAACCTGGGTCCTCCCGAAAGTGAGTCCTGTAAGTTACCCCTGCGCCACCTCGCTTGATATGGCCGTGGGTTTTACACAAATAGGTCGGTGTTGACTTTCCAAAGTTCCCGAAGTCGTCTCACTCATTCCACCACGGACATGGCGCTACTAATCAATGGCTAAAGATACTTCTACTACAAGTTGGGAAGATCACTGTTAAAAGTTTGGTGAAAGGAAAATTTTCGCCATTAGTTAGGCGCTAGTGTCGCATGTGTACAAGATTTTCTCTAGTTAGTACTTAACAATACGAACTACCTAATTTAAGTCACTGAGCTAGGTTTTACTATTTTATAATACGGAAAGAGTAAAATCGAGAACATGATCCAACTATTTTTTTTCTAATTATCTGCGAATGACATCGCAATGATGTATAGGCCTACAAGTTTAGCGGAGTCTGGCTCAAGTTAAAGATAACAAAGTCTTTTCTGCCAAGAGTCCACAGGGTTCTGAACAATATGCCCACATATAGCTCAGGCGGCGCAAATACGAAGACTTTTCTGCCATTTGCAATAATACTTGCAAGGATATAGCGTCATTGTCTCGCTGGCGTTATAAGGGCCTTACAAAAACATTTCCGCACAAATATAATTATTTTCATTAATGAAACCATGTTTGTGTAGTTACTCAAATTAACATAATGTAATGTTAGGGAACCTGATTTTTGGAGACAACTAAGTTGGCCAGAACTGTTCCAAGAAGGCTGTATTTCAATATCCTACTCGAACCCCTACAGTTTTCCTCTGATTAATGGTGGAGTATTTTGGCAGTGTGGTATTTCACTGGACGAATCAGAATTAGGTTACTCCGGTACTGAACGTCTGTGATTCGCGGGCAGATGTATTAAAACGTGCGCGAGAATCCAACATGGCGAATTAGCTGCTGCTCTAATCTTCCGACTCCCTGTCCGAGAATGTACTGTTTTCATCTACTCACAACGGAACAAGCATCCGCGGTGGAACAGACCGGGTTTGAACGCGCTGTCTCCCGGTCCAGTCAGGCTCCCCGACCGTCTAGCCATCTACGTTCGGCCATAAGACAGCTCAGCAGATACGAGCTACGAGCCATCGACCGAGAGGGCAGTGACACGTGATAACGAATGAGCCCGACCGTGAAAACGACGTATTTATAGTGGGAAAATATGGTGGTTATCGTAAACCCGCCTACCTGCAGCTATTTCCATCCTTCAAATAACAGAAGCGAGGGAACGTGGTCAACAGTGGTGTGGAGTAACTACCCCATCGCCTCCACACGTTGAACTCGCCCAACAGAACCCGCAATACTGGGGAGGGGACGCGGTGTTACCAACTGAATGGATTTTCCACTAGAAGTGGTGGGTATTATCTCCTATCTGGTGGGCAACATTTTTATCTAGTGATCAGTGAATAATCTTGTGCATTTAAAAAAAACTGTCTGCGGTATGTAGACAGTTTCCAACGCATAAAAAATAAGTTTTTGTACTACTATGAAGGAAATTTTTAGTTTGGAACAATGTGTGTATTGGTGTAGTGTTTTCTCGCACCTCGGGACCAATAAAAATCATTAGCAGTAGATGCTTTGGGAGGTGAATTATAGTCTCAACTTCTAATGGTGTCTTCCACGTGTAATGTTCTTCCTTTATTAGACGTTGTTTCCTTACTGTGTGCAGTTTAGATCGTTAATCGATTCTATGTATACTATGTACAACGAACGACCTAGACTCTGGACAGTCTGATTGAAAAAGTTAAGAAGCTTTGGGATGTAACTGACATGCTCGTCTATGTTAATAAAAACAGAAATTTTGGAAATTCTAAATGCAGTCAAGCACAACAATATTTTAAGTCCTATGCATTTCATCTGGCGTCGTTATTTGTTCACTGTTATTTTTTCAAAAAATTTCTGCTACAAAACATAACATCTGTAAATAGACTCTAAAATATGAACAGTTTAAACATATCCAAATCAGCTGATTTAACTGTGGAAACGGTTCTATCAGTAAAATTCTACTATAATTTTAGTTGCTGGTACTCGCTGGTTAAACAGTGATTTCTAGTGATTCCTAATGAATCGCTCTGGCCTGGCAGAATAAACCTCAGTACAACACACTGATTCGCCAATAAATAACAGCTCATTCACCTAAGATTCTGTAAAATGACTCGACATATAGAAATTGCTCAGTGGAGTGGCGTGAAGAGTTGGGTAGCTCTTAACAGCGAGGTCTTGAGAGCCTGTGAGGGTGAAATGAGGCGATCATGGAGCAGCGCCGGAATGTAAGGGTGGGGGAAATGGGAGATTTCCGAGAAAACCGACCGACCAGCGGCATCACCCGGTACGATACCCACGTGCGAAAATCCGGGAGCGAACCCGCCGGAATTGAACCCGGTTCGCCTTGGTGGCATAGGTGTCTGTACAGGATGTGTGGGGTGTGCCCAGGAATATTGTTCATATTTTGGATTGTAATATCTTTATAAAACATGGTTTAGGTGTCAGGATAATCTTGACATGCGAAGTAACTATCTATGTATTTGCAATGAGAGTTATCACTGCTGAATCAAGGCGCAACTAACCTTTGAAAAAGGGTGTGCGAATGGTAGCCAGAAAACACAGGACGATAAATTTACTGCTCTTGTCGTCTCTCTTCGCCCTTCTTGAACTGGGAAAATGAACCCCTTATCGCTGATGAGCTTCTGTTGACACGAATACCGATGCCAGACGTAGAGATGTAGTTCGATTACGATACTCGTAGACGATAACAGTAGGATGCAAGGATGGCCGTGGCTATGTCGTGAAGCACACACTTCTCCGTCTTCTTCAGTTATAACGTTCTCGGTGCAGCAGAACAGCCAGACAGTTTGTGTGTTGTTTACAAAGAAAATATAATTTCTGACTATCCTACACGAAATTTAGGACTCCCCCTGGTGATGTCTACGGACGCCTATGTTTTCTAGAAACTCCCTGGATGACTTCTAGCCAGTAACAAACCGGCAAGGAAAACAAGAACCAAACCACGTACTGCATAGCCTGACGTCATCTGACAACAAACAACCAACCAAGGCTCGAGTACATGAAGTACCGTGGAGTCTCTGTTGTCAAAAGATTGCACGAAATCTCCGTAACAGAGGAGGGTTGCTGGATATAGCCACGTAACCATCACAACAAACACGCCATTCAAAGACAAACGAAGAGAAATAATTGTGCACCAGAGTTCAAATTTTGCACCTTCATCTCAATGACAACATTACTGACTACAATTTTGTAGGAAACGAGTTGGACGCGTTGCCGCGTACAGTTCTTCAAATGGAATAAGCTTAGCTATTTCTACACGTGTGTTCTTTCTAAACTCAGACCCAAGTTTGGTGAACATCCGTAGTACAGATTCGGAAAGAAAATGCTTTCCTAAGTTGTTTCAATTTTATATAACTACTGTAAGTTAATACATCACCAACCTTTTCACAGCAAAATATATTTTCTGCAGAGCAAGACAAGGAATAAAACGTGGATACGATAAATGTTTCTATCCTAAAAAAGTATTAAAAGTGCAGTTAGTATAACCACGATTCTCACCCCTTGATATACTCGGCCCCTAAGCAAAGTCGCTCAAGAATTCGTATTTGAAATCTTCTGTCAGTTACTGGTGTGTATGTTCCATTGTCGTAACCAAAAAAATGACAGTGTTGCGTCAAAGGTGTGACACTGGACGAGACTAGTCTACCAAGAATCTTCCAGTAAGATTCTGGGCTTCTGTTACTTTTTGTCGGGTGGCAGGTGAAAAACCGAAAAATGGGTTGGCATTTTGTAGCGTTTCTCAAACTTACGTCGAGAAGACCTGAGGCGGCCGCCTGGCTGGAGGTATGTCAGAGGCCTAGAAGTTTGAGAGCGCTAAGGGCGACCTATGTAAATGCATCAAATGTCTGGTCGCCTCTACCGACAAGGCAGTGAGCTGACGTGCAGGCTCTCTCTCGTCGACGCGCCTAATACGACTTTCAGTGGCAGCTCTATCATTTTATGTTGTAATAATAAGGAACAATGTGTGGTGAATGTCTCTAAAATATGTTTATAGTTAGAGACCTGCAGAATTTGCGTTATTGTTTGAGGACATGTTGAACTTAAAACGCTTTTATTTTGCAATACGTTTGTCATTGGACCATTCTTTGACACGCCCCTGGTAACTCTCCGCCAATAAATGAACACTTCATAATCGTGTGCTCCAATCACGTGCAGTTCACTCAGATAGGGTGTAACTTAACATCTAGGCAACAGCCAATGGAGGAACGACGCCAGCTCTAGTATCTAGAGTGCTAGGAATTTTAGCTTGACGCCAAAAAATTACACTAATTTGTTTTTGTGGATCCTTATTAATAGTGTGTACGGGAAGACCATATAAAAATTATTGTAAATCTCTCGTATTAGATTTTTTCATTTTTTTTTTAAATACGCATTAGGGACGGAAACATCAAACGGAAACCACCACTCGGACGTGGTAATTAATTGTCTTACATTATGTAGCCGGAAGATATTGAAAAGTTTTTAAATTGCAATTATACTACTGGAACTCAGCGCTCTGGGCAGACGGTCACCTTGAAGGCGCTCTCTACTAAAACATTGCCTGTAAAATCTGTGTTTGCGAGTACACGCGTAGTTATGAAAATAAATGTTCTGGGAATATCACTTATTTTACAGGATAGGTAGAAAACAAATACCTACAGTCACCACTTGATACGTCTATCCTATTATATTTGTGCCCGGATTTTCGCAAGTGGGAATCATGCCTGAAGATGCCGCTGGTCACCGTGTTTTCTCGGGGATATCCCGTTCCCCCTCCCCTATTTTTCATTCCGACGCCTGCTCCATACTCACCTCACTTCACCCTTATATGCCCTCAAGACCTCGCTGTTAAGAGCCGCCCAAACGTCTTCACCACCGGGTTGCACATCACTGTATACTATAAGGAATAATAAGCGATTTAGCCAGTAGGAAAGCGAACTATGTGCCATCATGGTGTCAAGGTACACTTCACTCCAATAAATTTTCATATTTATGAGATAGTGCCTGTTTCTCCGATGCATGTACATATATATATATATTCAAAGATAAAAAATAGCGAAAGTGGTTAAAAACATCATCTTTAATGGAGAACGGTGCAAGGTGTCCTTTGTCATTTAACAGATTGGCTTATATGTTAAACACGTAATTTGCGAGAAATGCAGCTTGCCGGAAATGTGCGTTGGAGTCTTGTGAGTCCATCACAATGCTTCCTTATGGCCAGACGTGACTTTGACGAGTCTCACTTTATTTACTAGGGATTCCTTTTACAGTCTATTCGTGGTTTCTTCACGCTTTTTGAATCAAGCCTTTGAAAATCACGCCATTCATTGCGTGCTTGTCAGTTTCTTATTGTGTTATACATCACAATCTTTTATACTTGTCTTGCCATAAAAGTATCTTATATTAGGTAAAATGGAAATTTATTTATATTTTATGTATACATTATAATATTTCATTTATAATTAATACGAATACAAACAGGGAGAAAATAGGTGTGTTGGTGATGCCTAGTATGAAATAGTTCTTATGCAAAATATTATTACATTGATTTCGCACGAATGCGGTGCGTTGTCCCTTTGGTGTAATTTTCTAGTCTCAGATGAGCTTTGTTTGCATGAGGCGGAGGAATCTCCTGAAAGCAGAACTTAAGCAGGCAGGGCTTCAGAAAAGTTGGAAGTACCCGTGAATGGACTAATACGACGTGTTTCGAGCATAGACTAAAGATGATGTAGACCGATCTCGCTAGCTGCCCCAATCTCCGTGTTCCAACATTGAACTAACTGCTTTTCTGCCAATACGGCTAGCAAAATTGGCGAGGATTGGATTTGAGGTTAGAACACTGTTTAGTAAACAAATGCTTTGTAATGTTTCTATACTTGCTCAAGCCAATTTGTAATGCAGTTTCATGAAATTTAAACTGGTAAAATTATTTTGTTAATATTATAGTGGCTGTCACTTAAATAAACAAACACGTTCCTCACTGTTGACCATGTGACTTTGACAGTTGTGTTCCTTTGGGTAGGTCAATGTTGGTAGATGCGCAGAAGACGAATTAGCGGTCTGCCTCATTTTTAGTCTACGGTCACAAGTATGAAAGTGTGCACTCACCATTAGCGGGTAGGCCACGTCGAGCCAGCGTGGACACAGCAGGTTGTCTGCCCGAGGGTGACGATGCAGTGCTGTGATGGTGGGACGCGGCTGCAGTCTAGCGAAGTTGGGTAGTGGGACACGCGCCTAAGAGCTATTGAGAGATCAACGGCACTAC
>NQII01000521.1:58574-72069 GCA_002778355.1 Clitarchus hookeri | reverse complement strand
TATGTGCCCTCCTCTGTTTTTGTACTGAAGATTGATCATGAGTGCGAAAGCTTGCAACTTACTACGGCGTATATGATCTTTGACAGTTCCGACACTGAGACAATGTTTACACCTTCGCCTTCACAGGCCGCCAACATGAGAAAGAGGTATTTTGGAAGAACATATCTCGAGCATGTATTTGGGAAATGCAAATTTCTGATGTATCAAAAACTTACAATTAAAATTAAATTTACACAAATGCATGTTTTATTTCTTATACAAATCCTTTATATTGTTCTAGTAACCCTCCACGTCGTGATGTAGGCACTTGACGATGAACCTTTAACATTCTCCTTCAATTGGAAAACTTGCCAGATTTTTTTTTAAGTTCGAGATAAAATGAATATGTATTATGGCTTCGAGTTGCGAACTCAAGTTCCTGTACCATGCTGCACTTTTGCAGATTGCTTAAAACTTTAAATTGGGGGTATATTAGCAGTCATAAATTCATATAGACCTACAAACAGCGCTACAAATGTTCCCAAACTCTGGCGAGTATTCGAATGGTTGATCCTGGATGTCACTGTGAAGTCTATATTCTTCATCTACTACTTGTCTAATGGTAAACATTATGCGTTCCAAAAACCATTTATTTATATGGTATTTATTCAATCTTGTTAACACGTGTCACTTCACTGGCTTATGCATGTAAACTATTAATGGATTTGGGGGCTTCGAGGGGAAGGAATGCGGGTTGTGAATTTGCGGATTCGTCTACCAACTCTGATAATATCATACGTGAAAAAACTAAAACGTGATTATTTGTTGAGGACTGCCAACTTGTGGATTTTTTGTTTGTCATTCGTTGTAGGCCACCATATTTTATTTATCTGCCATATGCCAAACGAAGACTTTTGGGTCTGAAAGTACGAATGTGTATAGAGCTCCCCATAATTTCTTCTAAAAACTACCATGAGAATTTACCATAGTAAATAGGAGGAAAGTGATGATATATTTAAATGTGGACCATTTGGGCATGTATATCCAAACCCCTTTTTAAAAAGTGGACTCGTCTTGTAATAAAGGCCCGATTGTGCCAGCTTCTGAATAATATTCTATTTTGTTTTCATCTTTCAAATTTCTTAAGAATAAAATGTGTTTTGGTAACTTATCCACAAGAAACTTCAAAAGACAACTTTCAACAAATTGCAAACATTTAATTGCAAAGGTTCAATGACAACTTGTATAATTTCGCCATGATAATTATATTTTTTGATCTGGTTTTAAATTATTGAATTTAATTATTTTTGTTAGTTTTCTTTATATATATGTTGGTGTGGTTTCTGTAAATTGTGTAAACCTCTGTAATGTTTTGGTGCCAACCCACGCGAGCTCTGCTTGAGTTACCACCAAGTTCTTCAGTCTGAGAATGGGCGCATAAGTACACATTGGTGACATCTCCGTTTATTAACAAATGTCTGTAAATGTTTAAGTTGTTAAGTTGATGGGTATGTCACCACACTAAATGATTTGTTATAACGCTGGAAGCCTATAATGCAATCTCCATTTTAGAAAAACATAATTACTCTTATATAAATACATCTTAAATAAGTTGTTACTTTTTCTCAAACAAGTGTTCGCATCTCACTTCCGATGACGAGTTTGAATTACACTGACTACAGCGTCGCCAGGTGGCTGTCTCCTGAAGGGATGGACGAGTCCACCTGGGCAAAGGGGTGTGGAATGCCATGCTTGGTTGCCATTTATACAATGAAAAACACCCCTGGCTGTAGCTGTGAATGCGGTGACTGTGTTCAATATATGTTTGTGAAAATTCTGTACACTACTGGACGACACTTTGGGGCACCTGTCCCTTCAGCTCTGGCCTACCAGCCAGTTAACGTCAACCGGTGGTGTGTTGCATTGTATTTAGCTGCTCGAGTATCCTCCGAGACCTGATGCGCTTCCTTCGGGAAGCAAACTTCCTTTCATTCGTGAACTGCCATGCAAAACCACGAATTTACAATAGCAATATTTTTAGACATCGTGAAAGCGTTCGATAAAGTTTGGATTCCTGGTCTTATTCGAAAGCTAATAAATTACAAATTTCCCGACTGCTATATTCACCTCTTAGCATCTTATTTTCAAAATAGAAAATACTTCGTAATTATCGACAAGGCAAACTCCACTACCCGAAATATTCTAGCTGGCATCCCACAAGGCTCTGCAATATGCCCCTTTCTTTATAATATTTATACTTCAGACATTCCTATTACTCACGCCACAGTACAGATGTATGCAGACGATACGATAATATGCACAAATATTTCCTTCTCACAGGCAATGAACCCTCAAGCACAACCGCGCGGTTCACGCACAACCACCTCCGTGCCTCCACAACAACAACCAACCTACCAGCAACCCATTCCCCCTCGCCCCTCAACACCAATCAAACCTCTCCCCGCTCCACAGGACACCCCAGCCATGGGTGATGTCAACACCACCATTTCCGACCTCCGAGACCTTATGCGCTTCCTTCGGGAAGCAAACTTCCTTGCATTCTTGACTCATATGAAGTCCTACATCATCCTGGCCAACTCCGCCACGGAACCCCAGATGAAAACCCTTCTGCTCCTGCAGGCCCTGACTACCTTCTCCGGCCTCGATTAGTTATGGATCACGCCCCCACAGAGAGCCCCTGTGTCCTATCCCTAGTCTACTGGAATGCAAACAGCATATTTTGCCAAATTTATGAACTAGAAAGAATTTTAGAAAATTATAGGATTGAAATTGCTCTTATTAATAAACCTCATTTAAAATCTAATAAAAAATTTTCATTAAAAACTATACTATTTAACACACTGACAGAAAACCTTGAATATACATATATATATATATATATATATATATATATATCTGGAAAGAAGCAGGACATATGATGCTTGCTGCAATATATAATTCCCCTTGCAAACCGTTGCTTCCAGATGACCTAACTAAAATTATTACTCAACCACATGCATTCTTCCTGGCTGGAGACCTAAACACGAAACACGCCTGTTGGAACAGTAGAGCAAATAACCAATATATAAATATTCTAGAAAAACACTACATCCAATATAATTACTTAGTTACATGCCCAACCGATTCAACAATCTATCCCATGCAAGCAAATCACCAGTCAGGCATTATCGATATAGCTCTCACGAACTTAAAAAATGTAAACTTCACTTTTGAAGTTTTTACTGAACTTGATTCAGATCACTTACCAATTCTGTGACCTGTGGAAGCTAACATTCTTAAATATCCCAATGCCACACTTCTAAAAACCCCAGTAACAAACTGGGAAGCGTTCAAAATTTAATTAGAGAATATATTTGACTAACATAAAATAAATATTCCCACTAAAGAACACATAGATTCAGCCCCTGATTTAATACAAAGCGCAATTCTAAAAACCGCCAAAACACAAACCACTTTCTTAAATAGGCGCCAATTTCTCAAACACTCTTTCCCAGAAGCAAATATTCTCCTCTCGGAAAAACGCCAAGCCCGCCACGTTTTTCAAAGATTGAAATTGCATTTCACTTGGATACCGATAGTTTTAACGTGCCTTTAATTTTGAACACCTATACATTTCTACTTTAGCACAAAGTTTAGTTTCTAACACTAAAAACCGCTGTTTTATGACCACGTGCAATAAAATGTATTAATTAACCTAGGAACTCTTTCTTATCGCACGTATTTTCAGCTGGTCTTATGTGCGTTGGCAGTGCACTCACAATAGCCAACATAACATTAACTTTTGTTCGTTCGTGCATTAGCTGATACAGGATTTTGTAAATGGCACGTTGTTTGTTTCGAATATGTCGAATTGCCACTCACTGACTGTCAGAATCTGGCCAACTTATATGAAATGAAGTAAACCTTCCCCAACCCCTCTCAGAAGTACCGGATCACTACGACCACGCGGAGTGCAGAATCTATACAGCTAGATGTGTCATAGAAAGACCAGCCACCATTACTAACACGTCGTGCCACATGGCCGATATAGGACTGAATACTTACAGATTAAATTGCACCACCACCAATGGGAAATCACAAACTTTGTGCCTCAAATGCATGCGACCAACAATCGAAAGAAATCCATTCCTGGAAACAAAATGTCAGTGCAGGGAATTGTACCTCGAATGGCAAATGAGTCCCATTGTGTACAGAGTGTAACTGACAGCGAGTGGTCCGAGGAAACTTCAGCCTCAACAGATGCGCGTGCCAGTGCCAATTCGAACAGCCACATGAACCATTTTTAAATTCAAACCCAACAAAGCAAACTTTAGAAAATTAAATTTTAAATATTTTTCGCAGCCGACGATGCGCGAAACAGATCAAATGTGCAGGAATATGTGACGGAATTATATCGTGCATAATTTGTCGCAGGAATTACCACGCCGAGTGCCTCACAAGAACAGAATGCGCAACCACAGACATCTATGGCAGAATTCGGAGCGACGAGTGTGAACGAACAGTGCGACCAACCAAATGGGACATGGTCACTAACACCTCGAGACGTTTCGGGTGCGAACAGGGCGCGGATGTATCGCGAGTGACGGTGCCATGCCCCTTCACTGAGGGCAGTGAGAACAACAGCCAACAACACAGCCCTCTAGGGTACTCAACAGGCATGAACGGAGCAGCAGCACCATGGGGAAACCCATTGGTGCCACACACCACCCCTGGCTTCGTGTGGCTTCTGCAACACCAGATGGCCAGAACAACACCAGCAGTTGCAGCACCTACCACAGGGACAGGCACAACACCAGCCCGATTCCAGTCGCTGCCAGCCTTCGTGGGAAACACCAAAGAGGACCCGCAGGCGTTCCTGAGCGACTGCACAGGACGATTGAGCAGGTACTGTGTTAGTGAAGCAGAGTGGCCTAGCTGCATCGGAGGCCAGTTGTCGGAGGAGGCACGCACATGGTGGTGGTCCGTTGACCACTATGGCATACAATGGGCCGAGTTCCAAAGTGCCTTCCTCAGACATTTCAACTCCACATATGGGTCACTGCAGGCTCAAAGGTGTACCATTTCAGAGTCGCAGGGTGATTATGAGACACTAACAGCATTTTCCACCAGAAAAATAAACATCATTAGACAATTTCATCCTCATATGCTAGACCCAGACATTTTGGAGGTAATAGCGGCAACAGTAAGATCATAATTCAAATTGGCCCTAACAACACTGATACATGGCAGTGTAGATCAGTTCATGAGGTTCACAGCATTACTAGACCAGGCCAATACCGAAAATAAAGTACATCGCAGGGAACAGAATAGGCCACACCAACCACCATCCCGTGACCACATGACATGGAATGGGAACTTAGAGCCATCAGCTGAACACAGCATGAAAGGGGTGAGCAAACAACACATAAGAATAATAGGAATAGCTGACTGACTACACCCATACCAGCTCGCCCAAATGTGGCAGCTGAAGCCACGCAAGCAGGTGCAGTTGGAATGGAAGCCCCCCCCCCTTTTCCATGCAGTTATTGTTCAGGCCAACAACACCCCTGGCATAACGAATAACCTAACCTCAAAAGTCAAAGGCAGGAGAATGTAAGCAATGGCCGGAAACCAACAGTGGGAAACTATCTGGCGGGGTAGGCGAGCTGGACGCTCATTACCCCAGGTCAAAACAACAGTATTCAACACCCACATGTCAACATAAACCCATAGTAACACCCACTCCACAACAAATAGTGTTATGGCAAACAACAGACGACGAGCCAGTAATCTGCAATGTCATGGAGGTCACATTAGACACGGAACACAGGCTCGATGAAATTCAGACCTTGGCCATCAACACACAACATCAATTAGCACAAACAGTGGCCAAGAAGGCGAAAATTGTACAAGGAGATGGTGACTGGTAGCGCATCCGAGTCACACACGTCGAGACCGGTTGGCAGCATCCCGTTGCAACCTGGTGCCTCTATGTACCAAAAGGAGCACGAGAACACATACTTAGGTACACTCACAGTAGCAATTTTGGTGTAATCCTGGGGCAACCCAGACAGCCAGAAATCTCCACATGCATTTCCACTGGCCAGGAGCAAGCAGGGATGTACGCAGATATGTGAAGGAGTACATCACCTGCAACCACTTCAAGAGCATGAGAACAGATGGGGTGACCCAACAGCAACCCAGGGGGCTGAAGGAACCATTCGAGAAGGTATCCTTAAATCTCATTGGCCCCTACCCCCGCACTTCCACAAGGAAGAGGTTCATCCTGGTCGTAAGTGACACATTTTCCAAATGGACTTAAGCTTACCCAGTCTCTTTTGCACGGGCACACACCATTGCACGGGCACTGGAAACGGAGTTCTACCCTCGCTGGGGGTACCCAAGGACATTGCTCACAGACAACAGTACCCAGTTCACTGGGAGGTACTGGCATAAGCTGTGCACTCTGTGGGGGGTAAGACACTATACAACTCCAATATACCACCCAAGGACAAACCCCACCGAGAGGCGCAACCAAGATCTGAAGACCCAGTTAGCATAAGAGTGGGAAAGGTTCACACCAGCTGGACCGAACATCTACCTGCTGCCCTATTCACCATAAGGCGGCAGGTGAATCTAACAACAGGGCAGACTCCAGCAGCGATCCTGCAGGGATGTGAACTAATACTACCTGGAGAGTTTGCCACATCCCAAACAGAGGGCAAGGGCGAACCAGAAGACGGGACAGCCAGAAGACAGCACAGGGAGGCAGAGTTAACAGCACCTCGCAGTAACCAAGAATGTTACATCGGGGGATGTATGCCTGCCACCACATGAGCACCACGATGGTTGGCACCTGGCCAACTGGTCTATGTCAGAGAACATAGAATATACAGTGACATGAAGAACTTCTGTGCCGGTTTTGCCCAGAAATGGAGCGGACCACATTCAATGGTGAAGACGCTGGCGTACACATCAAACCTCATCAGGCTGAGCAGCAGGACGAGGGCCGCCGTCCACCGCAATGACCTCCGATTGGCATTGGAAATGCAAAACATCACGACACCTACCAGAAGGGTGTCGAGCACCACCAAAACAACATGTAAATCGCCACCAGAAGCGAAGTCGGGATACAGAGTCCCGGCAGCGACGGAAAAATCCTCCGGCGCCTCTTCTCCGTCACGAAGCTCGGCATTTCGACGCCCAAAATGAACATGGAGGAAGAAGAATTATAAGAGGACGAGGAAGGATCGCCACCGCCAAACACAATCATCAACACCGCACACATCACTGCAGGCCTGGAAGGGTCACTCTGCAGCATCGTGACGCCTTGCGTCACGGAGCTGGTCACCACCAACGCCGCCGATGGCGAGTCGCCAGAGACACCTGTGGGACAGATCTTCCCACATCTCGATGTCTCCACCGCAGCACACTCAGAAGGACCGACAGCATTGCACATCAAACCGGAGGACGTCTGCCAAAGCGACGGGAGGAATGTAACAGGGTTTCACAGCCCTTCACCGGGCCCTCTCCATCCCCCTCGACAACACCTACATCATGCAGACATCCTCACCGCAGAAGCAGCAATAGCAAAGAGGAGTCAGAGGAGGAGGGGTCTACCACTCCTCTCCGCCGCTCCAAGCGGCCGCATCTCCTGATCCACCCAGCATGCATCATATGTGGTGGGGACACCCTCCCCGCCTGGACATGCATGTCATACCACTTCAGCCTCACCGTGGTCAGCACCCTGACCCCCCAGCAGGAGCAGGAGTAAGCTCCGAGAGGCACGGGCCTTATGCACTGAGGCCACACCACAAGCTGAAGCCACCCACTGCCTGTTGCGCCTAGCAGCATGATGGGACATATGGAGGACTGCGCGGTCAAGTGGTCACCAGATGAGGGGCCGTTTGATGTGAACCATGTGACCACGAGTTCCTTGAGCCCACTCTGACTGCCGCAGTCACAACAACTACACCAGCTACACCTGGCTGCACCAACCACATCAGGTCCAGAGTGTGTAGTGCGGGTCAACAAGAACGGAACTTGCACCTTCTTGCCGACAAGGATTATGCAACTCAAGAGACTGCCCTACTCATGAATTACAAGAAGTGACTCTTTTAATAACCGGGTAGGTGATCCGAAACTGTGTTTACCCCAAAGCCACAGTCGTTGGGCGCACTGGCCATTGGTCGTTGCGTCCTCGCAGCTAAATACGATGCAACGCACCACCGGGTGATGTTAACAGGCTGGTAGGCCAGAGCTGAAGAGATAGGTGCCCCAAAGGGTCATCCAGTGATGTACAGAAGTTTCACAAACATATTGAACACAATCACCACATTCACGGCTACGGCCAGGGGTGATTTTTATTGTATAAATGGCAATCAAGCATGGCATTCCACACTCCTTTGCCCAGGTGGACTCGTCCATCCCTTCAGGAGACAGCCACCTGGCAATGCTTTAGTCAGCATAATTCAAACTCTATATCAGAAGTGAGATGCAAACAATTTTATGAGAAAATGTAATAACTTATTTAAGATGTATTTATATAAGAGTAATTATGTTTTTCTAAAA
Source organism: Clitarchus hookeri (assembly GCA_002778355.1). Taxonomy (NCBI): domain Eukaryota; kingdom Metazoa; phylum Arthropoda; class Insecta; order Phasmatodea; family Phasmatidae; genus Clitarchus; species Clitarchus hookeri. The sequence goes on along the minus strand of NQII01000521.1, from coordinate 63,519 downwards.
TGGAGATTGCCTTTAAAGGCCTCCAGCATTATAACAAATCATTTAGTGTGGTGACATCCCCATCAACTTAACAACGTAAACATTAACAGACATTTGTTAATAAATGGGGACGTCACAAATGTGTTTAATTTAATTCATACAAATTTTCACCTTTATTATCACATCACAGAGTGTTCATGTAATGTTTCATCGTTCGGCATTTGATGTTGGTCCTCGTCACTTGTGACGACAGTGGACATGACTCGCCCAGTTCGTCTCAGTACCCGGACAAGACCGGCGGTGTTGGTCACACGCTCCGCGAGCTCCCTCAGTACCACATATAGGCTGCAATCATTTAACTACAATAGTAATATATTAGTCACCGAAACATTTGTATTATCTTTAATGTACTGGGGGAAGAGCCACCTGCACTCTCACTGGAGAGTTTAATGCAATCGCGTCTCAATATAAGACCACGTGTTTTTCACCGCTTAAGTGTTGGGTCCATCATCATGCATCATTCACGCATTATTCACCTGTAGCAAGAACAGTGAATAAACCGCTCAATAAAGTGAAATCAGTGTCAATTTACTGTACGCATCCTTTGTAGCATCACCCGCATTTCGTTAGCATATTTTAGGTGTACGAGACAGCCTACAGTCTCGCCATCAGATATCCGTAAGTAAGGGACACCCATCAACAAACTGACAGAGGATTACCAGGATCCCCATGGGCTGTCGACCTGGCGTCCATCATCATTAGCTCACCACTGAGTTATGGCTCCAGGCAATATAACATCCATTCAGCCCTGGTTAACCTCGACGACATCATATAACTTAAATAGATCGGCAATTACAAACATGTATCCTTTTAAGTAGCCTTAGGGGATGCTTGACCATGCGGCAATTTCCATCATCAGACGTTATGTCTATGTTATGAATTTGATGGCTGTATCTTGAACGGTTCTGAAATAACATTTAATTATGCTTATGAGAGGGATTAAGGTGGACTTGACCCTGTATCCCTATGAGTTGTTGGGGATGATGTCTATTTTATGAATATGGGGACGATATATTTAATGGTTTGGTAATTACAGTCAACTATGCTTATATGTGTGCTNCTTGACCCTGTATCCCTATGAGTTGTTGGGGATGATGTCTATTTTATGAATATGGGGACGATATATTTAATGGTTTGATAATTACAGTCAACTATGCTTATATGTGTGCTTAGGTCATACTTGCCCTGCTGACGTTTTCGTCATTGGAGGTTATGCTTACATTATGAATTTGGTGACTGTAACTTAAATGGTTCGGAAATTGCAGTCAACTATGCTTATACGAGCTCTTAAGGAATAGAATACCATGTCGCCCTTTCCATTGTCGGGGATGATGCCTGAGTTATGACTTTTGTGACTAAATCTTATATCATTAGGTAATTACAACAAGCTACTGTGTTTTCGTGCCATCTGAGGTGATACATATGATATAAATTTGGTGGCTGTATCTTAAATGGTTCGGAAATTATAACCAACTATGCTTATAAGTACACTTAGGGTATACTTTGTCATGCGATCCTTTTCGTCACCGCGGATTATGTCTATATTATTAATTTAGTGATAGTAATTTAAAAAGTTCGGAAATAACAGTCAGCTATACTTATAAGAGGGCTTCAGGTGTACTTTATCTTGTGGTCCTTTTTATCGTCGGGGTTGATACTTTGTTACGAATTTGAAGCTTTATATTATACAGAATGGAAATAACAGTCAACTATGATTATAAGAGGGCTTAAGGCGTACTTGCCCTGTGGTCCTTTTCGTCGTCGGGGGTGATGTCTATGTTATGAATTTGGTGGTTGTATATTAAACGGTTCGCAAATTACAGTCAACTATGCATATATGTGTGCTTGGGGCATACTTGGCCTGTTGCCCTACCGGGGAAGCCTGTGGGCAGGATCTCCCCACAGGTAACCACTCCGCCCAGCTGCGCCGAGGCACCTTTCAGGCATCACTTAGCAGCTGACACCGGTTCCCTCCTCCCCGTCAAGTCAGAGACATGCACGCAGAAGCAGCAGTGGTGATGAGATTGCAGAGGAGGGGGACTCCATCCCTCCAGGCCTCTCCAAGCGGCCAAGCCGCTAGCATTGCCTGGCATGCCCGGCCTGCGGAGGGGTGCCTCCCTTCCATGCACGTGTGCCACGGACCATCAACACCGCTGGAGTCACAACCCTGAGCCACCGGTAGCCAGCACCTTGCCATACCCAAGCGGGCCTTAACAGCTGAGGCTACATCACCAAATCAAGTCACCAACCACCTGTTGCTATTTATGGCATGATGTGTCACCTGGGGAAATGCGGGGTCAAGTGGTCACCTAAGAGGGAGGCATTTGACTTGAACTACGTGTCCATGTGTGGCCTTGGGACCACTTGTTCCTTCACAGTCACTTACACCACCTAGCCGACACTGGGCCGAAGTGTACACTCGGTCGAGAGTACATCAGTATGGGTCGGCGAGAACAGATCACACCTGCCTCGTCGTCACGTACTACGCGACTTAAGTTACCATCTTGCTTTACTTACCTCAAAAGATAACTCTTGGGGGAAAATAACAAGCATTCCAACATGGTGTGTGTCCCCCCGAAAGCCACAGCCATCAGACCCTCCGGCAATTGGAGGTAACCTCGGCACAGCATGCGTCGCGACGTCTGGCATCCTTCCAACCTACGTGACATCGACCGACCTGCTGGTAGGGATAATAGTTTCTCATGACCCCAAGTATGGCTAATTTGTGGGTAATAAAAACCCGAAGAAGTACACTGTGTTCAAAATGTCGTAGCCAAATAAATTAGAGTAATTCTTTTATTAAAAGTTCAAACGAGCATGGCTACCCACATTCCTTTCAGGCAGGGATGGACTCTTCCAGCCCACCCAAGCTGGAATACTTGGACTCACCCATCGACTATAAGAACCAGAAACAGAATTTCACTTAAGAAATTTACAAGAAACTGAAATACATTCTCGGATTGCCATTATTGCAGTTATTTCATTAATTGTAATTTTGTTAAATGCTTTCACAGTAGACTGCCTATCAAGGCCTCATTGTTTTTATTTTATGTTTCTAGTGCAGTGAAATCCTCCGTGATGTCAGTGTCACAAATATAATTAACATTTAATTAATCACTGGGCTGTCACCATCATGTTATTAAACAGAGTAATGTATTGTATACCATATTCATTAGCTTTAAGAGAGTACATGTCAATTTTCACATATTTTTTGGCACCGGCTTTGGCCACCCTCACCAGAAACCGATGCCGTGATTTTAGTCTGACTTCAGCCCTCAGCCTTGCTGGCAGCACGAGAGTTTTGCACTTTCAACTTTTGCTGTAACCACCTTCATCATCAATAGTAATGTTAATCAACCAGAAAATTTGCATATTCAGTGCCGATGGAAAGACCGTCTGCCTCCCTGCGTTTTAACCAGGGTTGAACGTGCTACGCATATTTTCAATAATTTAGATGGCTTAGGCCGCTTTTGCAGTATTGGTCACCGGCAGACCAGATTGCCGGGTCCGCATAAACTTGTTAACATATTAGGGTAAATGCATATGTATAAAAAAAAGTAAGTAAACATCTTAAATAACCATGAGTGTTTCATTAATTTACCTCTGGGGGTATTTCGGGCGCTGCACTATAATGCAGCAAAGTGTAAGTAAGGTGTGCGAGGTGGCCTACAACCTCGCCAGTGTAATAAGTGAAACCACTAGGCACTACAATTATTGGTAATTTCAGTATCTGCAAGCACTCGAAATCGACAAAGGTCTCCAGGGACCCACGGGCTGTCGACACACGATGCTCAGTAACTCATGCTCACTCAGTTATGGTTCCGGGCAATTTTACCAGTTTTGGCCTTAACCTGAGAAAGCCAGGTAAGGTGAGGACCCACGTCAACATCCCTGGAACCCATGAACGTCATAATTTTAAAACTTGTTTTAATATAAACAGGCCAGTTTAGGCAGTCGGCTGTGAAAACAAGGAGACATAAATAGACACTGACATTAATTAAAACACGCATAAATTATAATTATAATAATAAATAAAAGTTGGCTATCTTGAGCTTTGAAAATCTCACTTATGGGCGAGTCCACGTGTCCTAACTCCAAGGGTTGGATGAGTCCATTACTCCAAAAGAGGTGTGGGTAGCCATGCTCGATTTGTAAGTTCGTAAAAAGACAAAATACCACTTTACAATGAAAATGTGAAAATAAATGAGGTTATAAGTGAAACTTACACAATGTAATATCTCTTTTGTGTTGCAAATACATTGCACAAATTTGTGATTTCATACACACATTTACAAGCTTTACAAGCATTTATTTAGCCTTTCTTGTTATAAATAATAGGTCTAATTTGGGAAAAAATTTCGTTATCAATATGCTCGATTAATTTTTAGAAAATTTAATCTCATGGTACTAACGCTGGTGCGGGTGTGAAAGGAGTGACTAGACACAATCGGCAGGTGGTTGCGAGGAGAAGTTGTTGGTACTCTCAGGGTCATGCGGCCGACCGCCCAGACATATGCCGTTCCCTCGGTGGTTGCATTGTTGAAAATGCCCCTAATGATGCTGAAGAAGGTAGACTTCCTCGTGCGTAGTACTAACGTCTGAATTAAGTGGGCCTATTAAGGCTGACCCACATGCCTAAAACTGTGTTGAACACTGAATTAAATTAATTGTACATACTTAGGTGGTGAAGACATATTTGGTTGCGGGTTGTAGAGTACCTGTACCCAGAAATGAAACACATGTAGTCTGAAAACTGTCATATATTTATCCTTACAGGGTTCACTCAATTCACTTCATAGTGAAGCTTATGTGGACTCATGCTGCGCGCCCGCCGGATGACCTAAACTGCCGAAAAATGCATGAATGCGTGCTTAATAATTAGGTGAAAATTTAAGCTTCTCCGGGC